>NHOP01000229.1:0-17384 GCA_018697155.1 Pyramimonas parkeae | reverse complement strand
CCGGGGCGAGCGTCGCCCATGTCTTCTCTGTTTATCTACTCTACTTTTCCTATACTATGCCTCTATGTTCTTCATTCTAGCACCTTGTGGCTGTTGCCTTGTATCAAGAGTGTTATAAAATTCATGTCCAAAGTGTTTTGCAACTGCACTTGTGAATTTAAAGTCTCCTACACCAGCTGGTGGTTGTATCACCTAGCAAATATCCTTTGTGTAATTGTGGCGTGCATACGCGATGGATGATGGCAGAATTTCAGCGAAACTACTGTATGTAGATCATACCGGATACTCAAATGCGAAGAGTACTACGGCGAAGATTCGAATTCACATGATTAGGCTCTGTCTTCAATCATTAATGGGGATTGAAAGTTTGAGCAAATACCTTGCTCATGTGTTTCCAAGTCGTGGTAGAAGCTGGAATGTTGCCAACAGAGGTAAATGGTCCGATCCATACGCACGCAGGCATTCATTGCATGCGTCTGCCTGATTTTCTGACAAAGAAGCACCCGCTTGGAAATCTTTATCATCCGTGGAGTCTGCTGGATGCCTAGAGCTTGGCTCTGCAGCAGAACCTATAGCAAGTGGTGCTCCATTGATACAAGCCCACCCACAACCTGCACTGTAAATTCGGTGTTCAGTGAAATCCCGAGTCGACTTTTCACATAAAAGCATGAATATATAATTGATTACTCAGAAGCTTCATGCTTGATTGGATCATGCTTTACATGAGAGGTCGGAGGCAAGCACTTTCATCGAAGACCAGCACAGGAGTGAGAAATCATCGCACCAACAGCCAAATAACGTAATTCAAATGATGCACTCACCCGAAACACCTCAACTCATGCACCCTTGCGCACATCAGACAACAGAAGTAAATAGTACAATGCAAGCAAGCCTGTCCTCTCCCGAAACCTAGACACACAATCTACGATGAAAACACGACGAGAACAAAACGTCACCGCATCCAGTTTCGAGTAGTCAAACATATCAGAACAAATACTGAACACCTTAGTCCACTTATCACACAGCATGACCACTGAAATTCAAAAGAAGGGGCAGTAAGCTCCCACACCATGGACTTTATCGGCCATCCTGGGATTTCGATTATGACACTCCAGCACCATGGCCAACCATTATAGTTTGGAAGCTTCACACTCGAATGCATGTTGCCGGGCTAGCATGTTGCGCATGTTGGCACGCTCAACAGCTCACATTTAGCTCACCTGTTTGTTTAGCGCTCTTCAACAGCACATAGTCTAGTCGGCGGCTTCTTCCAACAGCCGGGATGTACGTGGGAGTGTCGTCATTCCAGTGCATGCTGTCGAGGTATTCGTTTCGGCGCAGCGCAAGCATGCAATGCTGGTCGGGTGTCTGGTTGAAGTCTCCGCACCAAATAACATGGCGGCGCTGGACCAGAGCCTCTGCGCGTTCGTGGATACGAAGAATCTGAAAAGGTTTCATCCAAGAGCATTGCGCTCCGTGAGCAGAATCACGCCACCAGAAGAAGGTTGCAACGGACAGCACCACATAGCTGTTTGATGACAGTCCAAAGACAAGCATCAGACGAGGCCAGCCACTCTGAGCCAGCCTAGGGTTCGAGAAAGAACGTTGTATTGATCGGCAATTCTCGCAAAGCAACAACAGTCATACTTGCTGTAACCCCTCACAGGGTGTGGGAGTGACTTAGCGCAAGACACAGCCAGTAACCCTAAGCCATGCTTGTTTCATGATTGGGACATAAACCTGCCCTGAGAGCGGGAGGCCATGGTACTCAAGTCGAATCCTGAATTCCGTTGCTTCACCAGGCACCCCTCAAAATCTGTGCGCCGGGGTCCAACAAATGTACGAAACACACAACGCTTCCAACGTATGCCCAAATATGAGCATGCAGTTCGGATGACGAGATGCCTGGATCATGCGGCGCGTATTTGGAGTTGAAATGCGAGTGTTTCAGGACAATTAACCGCTATATCGGTGGAACCCAACGCGCAATTGATTTCACATGACTCCCTGCCCTTGAGAAATGCGTTTTGTCGTGTTAGTGACAAATAAGCATTATCAAACATCGTTTCAGTCTGCTGAGACCCTGCCCAAGTTGCCTGCTGACAAAGGCACCACCAAATAGAGAAAACGAACTGGCCAGAGCATTCTAAAATGACTATGCACTATTCCCAACTGGAGGTCAAAATGCTGATATTCTTGTGGGTGCAATAGTTTTCCAACTTCCTGTTTCCTAGTTCTGCCACTTCAGGCGTTCCACATGCATTGACGTCCGTATGTCGACTTCGCCCCGATCCTGTGTGCAACTTCGTCTGGTCCTAGAATTATACACCCACCGTTTGTTTTTGTGAAACCCTATACTCGTAAGTTCCTGCTGACCCATGTACTTGGTGGCTTTTCGACGGGGGCCAAACCAAAACACAACAAATATCAAACCATCACTTGAATACTCGCAGGAACAAGGGCACATCATCTGCACCATGCCTTCATGGGCGGATAGACCAGACGCAAGCACACCAAGTTTTGCGTAGAAATCTCTTCAACATGAGAAGACAGCACTCCCGACAATATACTACAAGTGGACTGGTAAACGGACGCAACGTTGGACTACTAGATTGTTGCTCAGATTCACATATGATGGTGTTTATTGAAGTACTGGAAAGTGTACCTCACTCGGCTGGCCTTCAAGGAATTACAGAAAACCATACCAAATCACAAAACAAGCGTCATCATGACGTGTACCACATAAAAAATCAAGTCCCAAATTTTGACAAACATCACTTTCATTGGAGAGCTTCTGATAGGAATTGGTGATTCTTATCACTGACACAGAAGTTGCACTCTCTGTGTGGGATGTTCAATCAACACATGCAAATCACCAAACCATGCAGAAGGCTCCATCGCACCCATCAGCCTTGCATACCTGGTGGTCGCCATGTTCTCCCCACGCAACGTGGCAATTGACAATTGCAATCGGCAAGGAGTGTGAGCACTTGTCATTCGAGGGAGAAGGAATGCTCAAGGATGAGGTTGACGGTGTTCCCAAGCAGTCACACCGAATGCGGCATAGACAAACACTGCCTGCGCTGCCTTCCTGAAAGCAAAACATTATGGCTGTAGGCATATGCAGAATTTGCAGAGGATGCTGCACTCAATCAAGATGTGCGATTGCCAGATTGGATGCACATGTGTGTGTGTGTGTGTGTGTGTGTGTGTGTGTCAAACCTTGCAGAAGATAGAATATACCATTTGCGCAATGCAGGTACCCTGCGCCTCGTTCGCCTTGACAAGTAAGCGTCATAGAGACATTTAGTTCATGTTCAAATTATGCAAGCACTTGAAGCGTTATCCCCTGTTGGCACTCGATGTACGTCCGTTGCGATCCTGCTGATCCATACCAATGTGTGCGAAACAGGCACCACATTCACCTGGGTAAAGTGTAAAGCAGAATTGGTTAATATCAACACATGGCACAGTTGCTTCAGACCTCGTCCCATACAAGGTTCTCGTTCAGAATATCGGAGATCCAGCAGCCCTTTTTCAACATTATGATTGTTCCGTTTGCGCTCAAAGCAGACGTGGGTTTGTTCTTGGAGAGTTCTTGTATTGAGTAGTCGGTGTCGAACCTTAGCTTTAACGCGGGAATCGTCTCCTCTTGCACTTCCTGAACCGGTGCACTCCTTGGATATGGCGTCAGTGATAGGAGCATCGATTGAGCACCCTCCCGTTTTGCAATTTTTTGTGGCCTACATATTATCTTGCAATATTATTCGCATTCCCCTTGGTCATGCCAACTGAGCAACATTCACTTTTCCGGCACACAGCATTATCAACGATAATATCTATCAGGAGTAACTGTTGGGTGGGTGATAGCACCTGTAAGCAAACAATATGGGCATCTGCAATTTGAATTGCCATCATCCAGCGTCGGTCTCTGTACTCTCGAATTAGTACAGGTGGACACACACCAGGATACCAATCGGCATGAACCCACACATCTGCATACACACTGAGAACATCAATGAGCAAACTTGTCTGTTCGCCAGAAATGTTGTGAACGATTGGTTTACGTGCCTTTGATGTTCAACATCATGCATCATTGAAAGCATGATACCAAAATCATCTTTGTATATCGAATATTTGTCACCCTTGATGCTCACTCTCACAACAAGCTCGCATGTAGTCAATCTTGAGGGGTGAGCAAAATACGCTAGATGCACCTGCTAAAATGTTGAAGGTGAGCACGCGCAATGGGCGTTGAGCTTCGATGCAATGCTTCTCGGAGCACGAGCCCATGCTGTGGCTATTTGCGCCCTACTGTCTTGTGACGCACTTCACCAAGGCGTCATTTCAAAGCCGTCACGTCATGAGGTGTTATTTCTGAGCTTGGTTGTGGGCTTCATGCGACGACTGGATTAGGCTTGATTCGATGACTTCATTGGGCCTAATGTTATGGCCACTAGATCATGGGAGATATATTACTGGCGTGATGTCCAGGGCGAGATGTCATGAGCGCTATGTCAGTGACGTGATGTCAGGGGCGTGATGTTTTGGGCTTCATGTACGGGGCCGAATGTCAAGGGCTCGATTTGAAGGGCTCTCTATCTATCGATAGCGAGATGCGATCGCCAAGTTGAGATGGGCGTGATCCCAAGGGCGCGATGTCATATGCATCATGTCACGGGCTGTGACATCACGGGCGAGATATCATGAGGGTTATGTCATTGCCGTTATGTCGAGGCCGACAAGTTCGGGACCATATTCCTGACCGCCGGACCGGACTCGCGAAACTAGCCTGCGCGCGATTTGCAGGAATTGAGAATATGTTGATAGTGAACTACCAACACGCCAGCGCGAACAAAAGAGCCTGTGGCAGAATCTGTGGCAGAATCTCATCGCGCCATTGAATTTTCACAGCCATATCAGTGTCAATCTCATGTCCGCCAATTTCGGACATGTACCAACCCGATGGTACGTGACCAGTCCCGGACCGGGGTCGCTTCGGGCGGGGAGTTTGAAATCTCGCCACCTCGTGTACCACACCGCGAACCAACCATTGTGCGGGCACACGGCAATAAACGCACAATCTGTTGCTGCGTTCCACCCAAAACTACCCCTGGACGCGTGAAACAACTGCTCAATTGCGATGTCAGGAAAACAATCGTCGCTTTTGAGGTTCTTCGGTGGTGGCGTTCCCGTGAAGTCTTCCTTGCCTATCAGTGGGCAGTCTTCGCAAACTGAGGCAACCTTGCAATCCTGCGGTGAGTATGGCCTGGTTGGTGTTGCGTAAATGTCAAAATCAACTGCTTCTTTACGAATTGAACATAAATTTACGTTGGATGTGCATCGTTGGTATGATCTATGTCTTCTGCAGTTTATTACTTGGAGTCGCCACACTATGTCAAATGTTGACATTACCTCTGAACTCATCTTCTGATCTACAACGCACGCTGCCATGGTGGTCGTCCCAGACTCACACGCATTTCTTATTCCTAGAGACACTGATTTCCAGTTGGTTGTCATGATTAAATGTCTTTGTTTGAAAGACACAGGAAAATGATGCGAGGTGCATCGTCATGGAAGTGTTGTATTGTGTTGCGCGTCCGTCTTGAGCCAAGCATACTTTCCGTGCAGATGATGGCGTGAAGCGTGGAGTCGATGCAACTGATGTATCGCCCAAGATCAAGGTCCGGCGTATCGACACACGCCCGAACCTCGCAGCAAGCACACCAATCAAAATTGACGGGCGTGCAGGAGATCCATTGAAATGGTTTGAGGAATCGGAGCAGTGTGCAAACATATTAACCCCGTCTCCTGCCAAATCTCGTTCATGTGTAACTTCGTCTCCCTTTTTCGCAAGTATGCCCTCCACACTATCCTTGCAGGTACGATTCATTCTGTATGATAAAGAGTTGTGAATGATGTGCCCAATTTGCCATGTCTGCCTTCACAAGGAACAAATTATTGCATTTGGTGACGTAGATGTCATACACACTGGATCAACCAAAACGACATATCTTTCAGATACCACAATCTGTAACAACCACTTGAGTTTCTGCGGATATGGCTTCTTTGTCATTTGAACTGAACGTGGCATTTCAATGCACGAGCTTGTCTCCGAGTAACATATGGGTTTCCAGCCCCGTGCGCGACAAACATGGAAATTTGTATCCGCGTTCCAAAATGTTATTGTCAACAGATCTGCTGATAACTATTGGGACTTGTATTGCCTATAAGTGTGCTTTGTTGGTCGTGTGCTTCTGCGACTATGTACAGTGTGCACATAGGATATCACCATTTCAACATCTTAGCGTACTCAAATACGGTACCCGCACAGAAATCTGTAATCAGCCGAAATTCAAACCAGATGTGGCCCAAACTCAGGAAAGCTGGTCCTGTGTATGATTGATATGCGCTACTTCACTGATGCGCATCAGGATGACCAGCAGGGCCGATCCAATCGTGGCTCAAAAACCATTCAAGAACTCCATACAACACTATCTTGAGACGTAGATAAAGTGTGCTCGTTCCATCAAGTACTCACCAGCAACGGAAATAAAACCCTTGTCCAAAACAAATTTCAACAGTTGTACCTGCTACGTACTTAACCTTGATTTTTTGGAGTTGATTTGGCGACGGAGCTTGTTCACAAGATGATCTGAGAAGTAAATGCGAACAACTGATTCTGAACCTGGAAAACTGCTGACCATGATAGAGCTCGAGCTCCAATATGGGAGGCTTGTGATTGTTGATTGTAATTTGTTATCGTTGGTTTACTTTTCTGTGATCGAGTAGCCTCAAGATGCTAATGTGTTGCAGGGTTGTACTGTCTGTGTCGTTAATTTTTAAGTTCCAGTCCTGATGGGGAAATTTACCGACGCGTCCGATGATCATCAAAGGTCATGCTGGTTGGCAAGTTGTCATTTGTTCGGCAAGTCATAGAACATATCACCCAAACAAGCACAATTATGTCCACAGTGTTCATGAATGCAGGGACATGACCCCTCCCTAATGTGTAATGCGCTCAAGTCCTCATACACGCAAGCTGTTCCGGGGAATCCCTGCACCAAGTCGACACACATACACATAAGCATCAAGTCACGTGGCATGTCTCCAACAAATCCAACAAGATGTGTGCCCGCTTCCCGGTCGGAGTGCTCTACTGAACTGTACAGATCAACACAAAGCAAGCGTGGCGTCACCTGCGCCTTTGTGTGGTTGGGCACGTCTACGCGCCTTGCAAGTGGTTGCATCTCCAAGGAAGCTCTTGTGCATGAACGCCTACACGCCTGACGGCGAGCATCATCTTGGATTGAATAGAGGCATTCAAATGTTTGTGTTTGTACTTCTTGCAAATGGTCTTAGCCTCGGGCAGGCAAAATCAGAAATCACACACCATGCACACCATCACTAACTGTCCTTCGTTCTACCATCACGAACTCTCCCTTTTGAACAAACTCAGATTCCTCGTGTCACTTGAAATGATAGTAAATATTTTCCCTTCACCTTCCCCTGAGGTGTACATGTGCCGAGTACCAAGGGTTTTCGTTTCTTGGTACAAGGTGCCTCCACATACCACCGCATTGTGTCAACACTTGGTGACGGGGTTGAGCATGTCAAGTACTCAAGGGGCCCACATGTCTTCCAAGTGTCAATCCATTTATGCGTCCACGTGGATCATGAATCTTGATGGACTGAGTGTGTGTTCGTCCAACAAGGCGGAGGGACATGCCCGCGCTATATACAAGAGACTTGGGGGTTAGTTCCGTTCCTGCACATTCATCAATCGGAGGTCGGACTCGACGCGCAGGTGTCCAGAGAAGCCGAGGGCCCGGTTCACCATGAGGAGGGAGCTGTGGAAGTAGACGAAGCGCAAGTGCATGGGCATGCAGGCGCAGAGCCGGCAACGGAGCAGGGTGGGGAGGATGGAGGGATGGTGGCGGCGGGCCCAGGGTGGGACCTGGAGCGGCGCGCGAGGATGCGCAGGGCGTTGGGTGCGTCAAGCAGCAAGAAGGAGGCGGCAACTGATCGCGTGAGGCGCAAGTTTTATTTCCTGGAGGAGAGTCACCGCAGAGACGGTGCGTGGGCATGCATTGTGCTGAGTTTGGGTAGGCCTGGACGTGAATATGAGGCTGGTGCAGCAGGTCCAGGCTCCTTGAGGGTGCGTGTCTCGAGCCCTGTAGAGGTGGGCTCGGGTGACAGTGGGGCGGTTGGATGCGGCATGTTGCGTACAGCTGCAGCATGGGCGCCCCGCATCCTCTGGGAGGAGGATGTGTCGTTGCCCAAACTGGGGGGGGGGGTGTTGTCCAGGAGGAGGTTTTGTCAAATCATATGGCTGTGTCAGCTGCCAGGAACGTCTGCTTCAATAGAGTGTGGAATCTTTCAGTCACAGAAATCACTGGTAAACAAGGTGCATTCCTGTATCGAGCTGTCTCGCACCGAACGAAAATGAGAGACGCTTCCTGGCAGAAGGACCGAAATACAAAGCCACTGAGATACAGGTAGAATGTTTAGAAGTGGATGCTCCGTCCATGAATAAACTTACATTCACTTTGGAGTGTGTGTTTTTGTGTTTCTGGGTTGGCGCAGGTTCGGGCAGGAGGCCAACAGATGCGGGCTACGACGAACGCACAGTGCTCATCCCTCACGACGTAAGATGTGATTTGTACTGCTTACATGTTGTTACAGTATGCAGCTGCATACTTTTGCACATGCAAACTAGTAGCTTGGCGATGAGTCCCGGAAGCATCAGTTTTTCGTTCATCTGATGGTTGAAATCCACGTAGTTGTCCTAGTAAACTTCACGTCAAGTGTTGCATGGTGTCGTGTTGCTATGGCGTGTTTTTTATCACCTGCCACGTTGTGCTTGCTTGTGGGATACTGTCAAAAAGAATTGTTGTTGTTGGATGTGTAAACGATACATGGTATGCACATTTGATGGCTAGCATGAGTACAGTGACACTGATTGAGCACCGTTTCCAGCTACCATGTAGTTTTTGCAGTGTTTGTACTTGGTGATGATTGATCGCTTGAAAGACTGTCAACGCAATCGCCACAATGGGTGTGGATTTACTTTCACTCATCACCGTGCTGCATGCTGTTGACATCTTGGTCCATAATTTCAAGCGATGTTGTAGACAATCTTGAAGGAACGATGACGGCCATGAATGAATGAGGCGTTTATGTTCGAAAGCTTGTCGTTGTTGGTCCTATTCTGATCATTGTTGGTCTTGTATTTCTGTTCAATGGACCCGTTTTTGTATCGATTGTCTTCAATGTTCGTGCAACTGGAGCTGTGTTGGTAATCACTGTTGATGTTGTGGGTCTTCTCATTGTTTCATGATTGTTCTCCCATTGCAGGTCAAGCTATCCGACAGCCAGCAACAGTATTGGAATATAAAACGCAAATACCGCGATGTCATGCTTTTCTTCAAGGTCCGTGAGTGCTGGCATGGAATACAACTCTTCCAATTTCTTCGCTATATGATACACTTCGATGGAACTGCGCGCTGTATGTACGACGAGACACAAGTCATGCCCATGGAGCGAGCATCCACGTTGGCATAAACCACTGAACTTGACATGCCCTAGCCCTGTCAAAAGGATCCATTCACAGTGGTCGCTTCATGCAACGTGCATATCCAATAGCACGCATCCCACTTTTCCGTAATTATCTGCATGGGTCCTCCTGAATATGTTGCCACTCTTGTTTCAATGAAGCTACATGGTTCCATGCCATTGATCGGATGCTGCCGTTTTGTGATGACATATTCATCCCTAGCTCTGGTATTGTCAGGGGAGGAAGTTGTTTGTGCATTGCCTCTGAACTTGTCGCTTGATTGTGTACAGAGATTTAACAAGTCACTGAGGGTATCGCCACTGGCGGGTTGTCTGATGGTTGGCTCGTTGCAGATAGGCAAGTTCTACGAACTGTACGAGGACGACGCGCAGGTGTGTGATTGGAATTGAAGTGTCCCTTTGCAGTCCCTGAACACTATTGACGGCCGTATTTGAACACACAGCTCATAGATTAGTGGACTCAAACTCCTGGGTAGTGCATTTGACTTATGGTTTTGGAGGTCTCCAGCTCACTGACTGATCTACCTATTGGCCACGCTGACTTACGGGTTCTTCGGCAACGCCTTGACACTGTCACGATATCAGGGCAGTTGAAGTGAAAATTAGGTGTCTGAGACAGACGTCGAAGTACGCAGATGTGCCATAATGCAAAGAGAATGCTATCATCGCTCAGCATGAAGCTGCAGGTCAGTGCAGAACTTGTAGTGCATCCACGACACCAAACGGTTCGAAGGGGATGAGCCCATCTTGCAGACTGCCCAACCAACCAACTCGCACACCATGCAGGAGGACGAAGTAGGAAGTTGAGAGGTGGTGTTTTGTGATTTGCATGTAAGGGAGGTGGTGTGGCAGACGCGCGGCACTGTTCTCAAGTGATTGTTCTTTTGGCGAATGTCCGAGCATCTACGACCTGTATGCTATTTTTTCGGACACTTCTGATTAATCACATTTCAGGTTATTTTTGTTAGGCATCATGAAGTGGTTTTTCCTTTGAAGCGGCATTGTAATTGGATACCACCGTCAGTTTTCATCGACTGATCAATAAACGACAGTGTGCTGCATTACGACTACAACACACGTTCCACAGTTGTACCGCTAAGGCTGAAGGATTCTTTCCCGGACTCTGGATGCATACAGCTGTGGCAAGCGATGTGATACATCGAATGACACAACCGGACATATTCTGTCCGTGTTGGCAGTTCTTGTTGCTCCATCCATGCTGACTGTGCTGGCGGGGTAGCTGTCTGGCGGTGGTTCCCTAGGTGGGGCATGACGAGCTAGGCTGGAGGATGACTGTGAGTGGGGTCGGGCACTGCCGTCAGGTATCTTGAATTCAATGGAGTGCCAGATGAATCCAAACCACAACATGCAGGGACTCTAGGAGTGTTTGTGCAAACAGGGTGTGAAGTTTCCTGCTGAATCTACCCGCTGTATTGCCATTTTTGTCACCGGAAATGGTCCATGTGTTGTCACATTTGTTGGATGTGAGTTGTTGAGGTGTTTGACGGGTGCAGGTGGGATGCCCCGAGAGCGGGATTGACATAGCAGTATCCCGGCTTGTGAATCGCGGTTACAAGGTGAGCGGCGCCTACTTGCGGCCCCAAATCCCCATGCTCTGATTCTGTGAGCTGGAAGTGAATCCTGGCGGGGCAATGGCAGAGTCGTATGAACGTCCAGTGTCGTTCTTGTGCAACCTTTTTTGCTAGATGATATTTTGAACTATTGCCAGCCTATTGGTGCGATGTGCTCTGTTCGCACCAATAGGCTGAGCACACCTTCATGACCTTCATGATTGTGGTTTGAACTGATATCATGTTCACTGCCTTGATCTAGACTGCAGTGTGGTCATCCGCACTCAGAATTTGTTGTGCATCTGAAAGCGACAAGGGAAACGAATTGATGCCCAGATTAGCAACAGATCCCTCGCGTTTGCAGGGGTATCATTGCCTTTGAAGTTATTGTGCAGCCTTCTTGACTACTAGCATGCTTGTCATCGAACATGCACCATGACCAAGTGCTGAATATGATGCAAACAACAATATCTTTGTTGTTGCGCAGGATCGACTGAAGCTCTGCCAACTGAGCGAATGATGTTTTGTCTCAAGACTTTTCTCCACATCAGTGTGAAGATGTGCACACTGTGTGTTGTACATTAGTTGCATGTTTGTATGTTTATTGTTGTTTTTTATGTCAATCAAGCTATTGAAGCGCGTTTCCCAGAACAAGTGCCTATCAACTAATCATTTTGCGCGGAGCCTGTGGTAATGGTGTCAGATCATTAGCATGGACCACTTGCTTCACACGCTACCACCACTGTTGCGTTGATTGGTATCAACGATGCAGGCGGAAGTTCAAAATTAGCAGTGCTTTTGGTATTTCAGTCTGGGCTTGCAAATTGGTTTCATTACCAAGTAGGCTACTCTGCTCTTGGCGATAAACGCCAGGTTGGCTTTCGGGGAGTCTACAAATTATGGTCTTATCTGGACAATCGCATTTTGAACCTGTTTTCAATACAGTTGCTTGTGGTGTTTTCTAAGCCGCTCAACTACTAGTTGGGCTATGAATCCTTGGCTCGTGTGTTGTCATATCTCAACCACACATCCGTGCAGTGGAAGTTTGCGGGACCAACGAAATACGAGGATATTCCCCACTTCCTAGAAATCATTGAATTACTACGTTGATGGCCAAAAAGCGCCGCCGTCGTGCACAAAGGACCAAGAAACTTGATGCGAAACTCTCTACAAAGCCAATACATAAGAATGTTCAAAGTGATTTGTGTTTCCCCCGACATCCGTGTCGCCGCCTAACAGCGTAAAGACTCTTGCTTTGACACTCCAGCACTCACTGACCACACACAAAACGATGCTTATATTGTCCAAAAGCATTCCTGCCAATGTGGGACGGTGCATCGGAATCTTGCGCATGAACTAATCAACATAAATCAAGCACGAAATTCCATTGGAACAAGCAATAGGTGTGAAAGAGTTGAACGACCTCCAACAAGTAGAGGTAGCACCTCCAGGGAACTCTGGTGCATATCTATGCTAAAGCAGAGCGAGACCGTAGCACGCGCACGGATATCAAGCGTGAATGTGGTGTGTGCCTTGTGTGTGGCTGTAGGTTGGGTTGGTGGAGCAGCTGGGGAGTGCGGCCGATGCCAAAGCGCGCGGGGAGGTGGTGCGGCGGGATCTGGTGCACGTGCACACGCCAGCAACAATGGTGGACACTCCAGTGTGCCCAGAAGCCGTGCACGTCCTAGCTCTGGCGGATCATCCCATGTATGAGGTCCGTGGTGTACTCCTGCTCTGGTCTGTTCGACTGGCATCCCATGCGCTCGATGCGGCGCCATTTTCTGTTGGGGACGGGGGAGGGTTTGTCGGTTGCGCGTTCAAGTGTGTCATATGCAGTTTAAAGCCCAAGGTGTGAACCACAACCTCACGCACTGGTTGTTGGGAAGTAGATTGAATCGTTTTCTGGAAGGTGTTCTACCATCCCGCTCTAAAGCTCAAAGCTCTTTACCCCAAACCTTGAATAAAAACCTTAACAACAGTGCATGCTGTATTCCTTGTCATTTGTGACGGCGAACAGGTTCAAAGTGAGTCCTTACGCGTGTCGTCCTCAGCGCAGCCATCCCAGTTGACATGGCTGATTTTTGTGATCTTGCGTTCCTGAATAGATGTCGTTGGACTTGATTGTCTTGCAACAGCAAGGCGTAGGCTCGTGCATGGGTTTTGCGTTCATGGACGCATCTCTGGGCCGATTCTATGTGGGCAAGGTGGATTGCAACTCCGACGCGCGCGCTGCCCTTGCCACCCTCCTTGCACATGTGTGCCCCCGTAACCCACACACTAGGTCTGGCATCAAGAAGTTTTTTCGACGTCTGCATGAGTGTGTTGTCGATTGTTGTGACAACGTTGCTGTTGTATCTTGGAAATGATATATTCTGTTGAGGAGCGATGCTGAACACTGACTGTAACATCCTTGCCGAACCTAAGAATGGTACCTTGGATTTTGCAAAACGGTTGTGCACAAAGCCAGAGATCGTACACAGCGACAGTGAATGGCTCACATAGCAGACAGCAGGGCGCGCGTTGTTGCTGATGGTGAGTCATCAAGATCCGTGAAAATGTTCTGATAGGAGGACGAAGATTCAGCGCGTGCTTTCTGGCTTGGACGCTTTCCCCCATTCCACATTTCCGGTAACTTTGTTGACGTGGCTGTCCCAAGCTACGCAACGGGTTCACAAGACTTCTCGCTGGTACCTCGTCAGTCAACCTTGACCCCAATTTTCAATTCAAGAGCATGTAGCTTGAGGCAGGATACATTTCATGCGCGGCCAACCAAAGTGAACCTAAAATGTCGGTACGCTGCTATCTTTCTACATGAAAGTGTGGTTTTCACGCCAATAACTCTGTGCCTATGCACATGCCATAAATGAGAAGTACCACCACATTGCGAACAACTGCTCTCGTTTTGTTGATCTCAGGTTGCACCTAAGGAGTTGTTATTTCCACGCGGATCATTGAGCAAAGCGACCATGGCTGTCATTACCACGCGCTGTGCCGGCACTACACTCACCCCCGTCACTCCCTCTACAGAGTACCCAATACCTGAGGAAGCTGCAAAGCAATTGCAAGTGAGCACCCTTGTCTCATCGATTGATAAGACAAGTGTGATTGGTTTGAGGAACAGATTCCTTGATTCCAACAGATGAACTGTTTTGAGCGCATTTGGTAGCCATGATGCCATAAGAAATTATGCTACTCGTACACAAAGACATTTGCTTTGAACAATGTGCACCCTAATTGTGAATGTATCACATGGGACTTGACACTAGAAACTGTTGTTTCAACTAGATTGTGTGTTAACAGTATATGAGCTTGCTGCACACAAATTCCCCAAACCTTGTTTCATCCTTGGTGTCTGAAGCCGAGTTGATTGCAATGTGTGAGGTTTGTTTGTTTTTGTGCTTTTCTTGGTTGTTGAGTCATGCATGTTGTGACACGTTGGGTGTCCGATTTCTGCTCACTATTCACATAATTGTTTTGGCACTGAGGCACCTACTGATGTCAGAATGCCGTTTCTTTGTTTCTTGCGTTGCAGGGCTACTTCAACATCCCCCAAGAGGGTGACTTGCCTAGAGGTGCACTGGCTCAAGCATGCCCCGAGAGTCTGGCGGCGCTTGGGGCGCTGGTCTTGCATCTGAAGAGACTCAAACTCGACCAAGACCTAACTGCAGCAGCTGAGGTGTTGCCGTACTGCGTGTTTGCGGGGAATGTGAAGCTGGACGGCGCCACCCTTCGCAACCTAGTACGGAGAAGGGCGTGCACTTGTTCAGAAACATCAAATCAGAATCTTGCCCATACACACATGCATACATCCGTACGTACGTGGCATGACACACCGCATGTTTTTGAGGCCCGTTGACGCACAAATTGGTTTTATTCCGATGCTGGTGAAACAACGAATGTTATTTGATGTGTAGGACATGTTTGAGAATTCGGAGGGAGGCAAAGATGGAACACTGTTGTCATTCTTGGACACGTGTGTGAGTGCGGGAGGGAAGCGCCGCCTGCGCGCGTGGCTCTGCCGGCCGCTGCGCAGCGTGGAGAGGGTCAACCAGAGGTGAGCAGCAGCACCAGATGCAAAGTACACCACCAGTCCTAGCAGTTTGGCCATCAGGACCAGCTCAGCAGACTCGATTCTTGCAGACAACTAGTTGTTTGTGCGCGGATAGAGCGTAGCCTTGCGTCATAACTGGGAACGCGACTCTGGAAACACAAAAATAACGTTGCCGGTGTCGACTACAACATTATCAAGTTAAAGCGACAGCATGGGTATGGGTAGAAGTATGCGAGGTAGATAAATAGGTAGAAAATGTAGAACCGAGACGGGAATATGTGAATATCATTATGATCCCAGTCAAGATTTTCTTGATTCATAATGGGTGATTGTTCTAATGAATGTAGAAAAAAGCGTGCTGACATGGAATTTATATTGCTGATTTGGCATTGTTCTGCTTCCGTTGCAGCTGCTCCAGTGCATGTACACTGCGAACACATTTCAAAGTCATCAGTTTTCAAACTTCCTCACCAGCAACGCACGGTCACCAAGATTCGTCGTATGGTTTATGGTTCATCTAGGACTGTTTTTGATGTCTTTGGTTCCAATTAACACAACCAGACCCGTTCTCAGTGTTCTCCGAAAGCTGTGCAGACAGGCATACTTGCTTTTTTTCTGGGTTGTGGCACATTTGTCAATCGGATGACTGACACAGTGGTGTGAAGCTTGCAGGTTGGATGCTGTGGAGGAGCTGCTGCTGCGCCCAGACTTTACTGTGCGTACATGAAAAGGATGTAGGGTAAATTTCTTTGGGACGTGCGTGCCTAGTTTGCGATTCTGATCAAACTCATTGAATCGAGTGGATGCTACAAGCGAACGCAACCACTTCACACATGCACGGCCAAGGCTATGATACGTTAGCAATTCTTGCAATTGTCTTCAGGCAAATTAGGATTCAATCTTGGCTTGTTCCTGCTCACAGTGAAGCAGGTTGCGTCGATGAACAGTCCTTGGCAAATCTCTTCTTGGGGATGGTAGTGGCGATGTCCGTTACTAGTGGACAAATCGGAATCCAGCACGAGAAGGACACAAGCTGAAGGACACAGCCTGCGCCGCATGTTGCATTGGCATGCGCTCTGCCTATGAAAATGTGGATGTGGTTTATTGCTGGAATTCTGTTTCAGGCATCGGAAGAATTGAGGGCACTCGTTGAGAATGGGCTTGGGTCGGACAAATACAGGGTGCCTTGCGGCGTGCACTCAAGCAATGTGGCGATGTGTCAAGAGCCTTGGGCCGAGCGCGCGCGCACCTTACTGCACCTCCCTCCACGCTTCCAGATTATGCAGTGGCAGCTCGCAACAAGCGTCGGTGCGGATTCCCACGCCCTGATCCCCACCCTGCTGAAATGCGTGAAAGAAGTGCATGGAGTTGTATGACAAATCATCTCAAGCAATATGTTTTTTATTCTGATTTTCTACAGGCTGAGAGTCGCCTTTCACTCATGATAGTGTCACATTGTACTGGGGTTGGGGGGGGGTAGTGTTTTGGGATTTGTACAACAAGAAGTGCTGAGCTGTTTGGATGTGTTCAAGTTTTTGGCCTTGGGTAGACCATGGGCTGGATGTACAATTTTGACATTGTGTTCTGTGGAATATTCAATGGAACAAGGCGCATGCAGTCTGCAGTACGCGTTTGTGATTCAATAGTGCTCCGTCTACCTGCGCGTCGCTTGTCTGAAACGTTGCAAAACACCAAGCGCGGAAAAGAAGATCTCTGCAACTCATGCTAAATTGTAAGTCTGTCGTCATTTTTTCCCAAGGTAATTGAAGCACATTCAATATTATCACTTGCTACCTGGCGATGTGAAACAATTGAATTCAATGCTAGTATTTCCATGTTTCATCACTCCTGGTAGCCTTGATTATTCTGTGAATGCTCCACCAACCTGCAGCTACATTGCAGTGTATTGGTTTTACTCTGATAGATGACCAAGCAGCTCTTTTTTGTGCAATCATTGATTGCTTGCATGTGCAAGAATGGATGTTGTTTCTTTGTTGCAGAGATCTGCGTTGTAGACTTCAAAACTAAACAATCCAGTGCAATAAACTTGTGTATTTTCGAGTTGTTTTCTTTTGTTTTGTTGTTTTGTGTTGGTTTTTCTTTTGATTTTGTTTGTCTGTTTGTCTGTTTGTTTGGATTTGGTTCTTTTTCCCATTTTTTTTTTTTTTTTTTTTTTTTTTTTTTTT
>NHOP01000228.1:0-17395 GCA_018697155.1 Pyramimonas parkeae | reverse complement strand
GGCGACGGCACAGGAGGCAGACATCTTGCTTCATTGCCTCGTGTGCTTGGTAGAGCAGTGCATGGGTTTAGGGTTTAGGGTTTAGGGTTCCATGTGAGCTGGGAATACATCCAGCTTGCGCGATGAAGATATCCTCTGGAGAAGTCAGTGTGTATCGATCTTGCTATATGTCCATCAGCTCGTTGTGGCTCTTCGGTAGTGCTCGTGATATCGTCTTCGTCATGTCTTGTGCAGATGATGTTCAGCGAGTCTCAGAGCTGCAAAGGCTGAAACGTCTTCGTAAGTTGGACATGCAAGCAATCCTGTCAAGTTTGAACCAGAGTATTCCATGTATCGGTATGTTTTGAGACTTACTGAGTTTTGTGTGGTTTGGAACGTCGCAGTATTGAATCGTGCGTGCAGTAGGGATCTTGTCTTGGGGACCAGGGATGTTGCAGTATAGCTGCAGACGCACATCGATGGTGGCAACAGTGGCTTCGTGAGCCTTGGTTGTCAGTGCTGCCCTGCGACACAACCCATCGTCTCCTAATTCTCATAATTAGGAACAGAAGTTATTACCTAGGGGCAAACTTTTTTCGTTTCATCTGAAGTGTTGGGTACCATGTCTTGGCCCTTGTCTTCGCTGCTTGCAAAATCCAACGGAGGTATCCGTCCATCTTCACAAGCATTGACCGCTGGAAATTGCAGACCGCGTGGATTTGACTGGTGCCTGGAGAACTGTAGGGACTGGGCGTGTCTGTGCATTTTTCGGGGGGCGGGGCGGAATCTCCGCTGCGCTGCACGCGCGACAAGACTTCCTGTTGTATCCTCACCGTTCGATCGATCTGCTTGCATCCTCCCGAGTGCAGAACTTGCAAACTTTGTTGGTTATTGCGCAGGATGTCTCCCAAGCAGGATGTCAACAACATGTTCCGCATAACTCTGCTGGCGCCGCCCCAAGATGGCTTGGTTGGGGTGCGGCCCCGCCTGAGCTCCCGCCCCACCGGCCGCTCCACCGTGATGGGGACCCACTCCCTGCGCAGCGCTGCCGCCCGCGGTACAGCCCAAGCCCCACTGCACCGGACCTCTGTCATCAGCGGGTGTTGGTGTTGAGACTCTACTTTCAACATGCAAGCCGTCAGCATTTCCGGAGCCTTGACTGTCAAGGCCCGCCTTTGTTACCTTGTTATCCTGCTCTTTGTGTCGGGAACAGCGGGAGATGAGGCAGACCGGTTGAGGTCCGTATGTCAGCCAGTTATCACGACCGCCCGCATGTGGAGGTTGAGTAGCTGATACTTGATACTACCACCAACAACTCATGGACTGTTCCCTGAATTCGGTCGCATTAGAAATATATTCTGAAGGATGTCTGAAGATAAGCGAGGTGTTTGCGACCGGTTTTTGGTTGAAGAGTTTCAGTAGATTCTGATGCTGGTCAAGTTTATGGCGCAGTCGGACCTGATTTTCCGCGCTCTGTGCTTGTTTCGACTTTGGTAGCCTGTTTTGTATGGAATTAGTGTCAGTACTTCAATTTATACTTCACACCAGTAGGATGCAGCTTCTAGGGTGGAAGTGAAATGCGAGACACGCTGAGGGGTCAATTCTCATGGATATTGGACAATCGGATTGTAGCGTAGACCTTGTGCTGTTTGATACTTGGTTGGTTGGAACGTCGCTGTGGCTTCTTTGTTTCAGGCTGTTGTATCATGTACAGTGAGCCAGATTCAACAGTAGGGTTCACTGGTGCAAGCGCCCCTCCTTGGGATGGCTTCCAAGACAGTCTTGTAGAGTAGGATTTTTTTAATTGTACATTGCAAAACTAAAGATATTCGTTTGGTTTTCCTGGTGAACTAGTCATATCCCTAATCTTCCAATCCGTGTGTGGATCCTGCTCCAATGATCTAGGAATTCCAGCACGGTGTCACTATGCGCTGGAATTGTCCGAAGTCTCGCGGCAACCGACGAATCATTGTTATCCCTCTCACCCTTCACCCGTGTCCGTGTTCGTATTTAATCAATCCTTGAGCTCTGCTCCTATTCGATCGCCTCGGAGCTATTCCATGCGTGTGCGTCGTGTTGGTCCAGAGACATGAAGCCCCTTAGGTACCGAATCAAGCTCCAGCACCGTAAGGCTTGTCTCTCGGAGCCTGGTTTGGTGCGAAGCCTCGCTTTGAAGGTTGGTCGAATGTTGCGTTGCAGGGAGTGCCGATGGATCGGGGGAGCCGCCTGGAAGAGGGCCAGTGGAGGACAGCGCGCGCGCCAATACTCCGGCGGCCCATGAGAACAGCTCCGGGCACTCCCAAGGACTGCACTCCGCCTCCTCCCGCCGGGCACCCTCCCGCCGCTCATCCTCCGCACAGTGTCCGTCTCAACCGCACGCCGTCACGCATAGCGGGACGCGGGGCAGCGACAAGGGCGGCGGCGAACAGGGCCGGCTCCTTCCTAGGAAGACACCCTCTACGCGCCGCAAGGGCCCCGACGCTGCGCGCGCTGGGGACACGCCCGCCGCCCGGCCCCTGGTGCGTGAGGCTGTGGTGGGCCGTGGGGAGCTCAAGGCGCGGAGCAAAGAGAGTGGGTCCGCGCGGCGAAGCAGCAGCCTGTGTGGCGGCGGGCCGGCTGGAGCGGGGGGCGGAGGCGGAGGCGTGGGTTGGGGCGGGGAGGAGGAGCGCCAGGCGGCGCGACGCGTGACGCGCATCGAGGGCGACCCGGTACCTGCCAGCACTGGGACCAGGAGGGGCTCGGTAGGTGTGGGCGGCTCTGAGAAATAGCGGATGTGTACGAACGTATCATCAAGAATACAAGCATTTCTTTAGTGTAACTTGATGAGCAATCAAATTCAAATAATCCATTTCGTTACTCATGAAACACGCAGCTCTACAATGAACTTTTGCTGCATGCTTTTTTTGTATTTCATCTTACTTTGTTCTTCTGTTAGGTGGAGGATGATAGTATTGATCAGGAAACAGACCTTTATATTGATCTAGAATGGACACATTCTGGAGACAAATGTTTCTTTGTGTATAATTTTGGGCCTGCGTAACGCCCATTCACGGGGTATGGATTAGATTGCGTGTTGTAGAAAGGGTACAAGGATTGTACGTGCGCAAGTTTTTGCACGGTAGTGCTGCTAGGTGTGCTTGCGATGTCGTCGAGTTCAACAGATATGCTGAATTGAGGGTGGGATTGTGCTCTGTAAATTAAACATGTCCCATGAAAAATTCTTGGTCGCTGGACCTAGCCTAGAGTCGTATGGTACATCATCTTTGTTCGGATACTGTATTCGGACTGCAGTTTTTACATGGAAGATGAACTCCCTTGAGTTTAATCCTTATCCACGGTGCGCTTCTGCCTGCTGTACCACGCGGGGTTGTTGTGTACTTGCGACACTGACAAATTATAATGGTTTCTGGGCTGTCTCAAGAGCCCACCCCAATCGGCGGCTTGGAGTGATTCTCACAAAAAATATGTTGCAGGGACACACCGCTATCTCTTGTTGACCAAAGTAGTCAACTAAGTAACCATGCACTTACAATTTTTCGTCTTTCAGAGACAGCCACAAACGATGCTAGTTGCTTGGAAACACACTCCTATCCCTTGTTGAGCAAAGCAGGTCGACAAAGTCACCGCACACTTACACTGTTTCATCTTTCATAGACGATGACCAACGTTGCTGGTTTCTTGGATTGGTTTTGTTTTGCAGGGACCAAAGCCAGGCCGAGTGGCTTCCGAGTCTGCAATGCGGTCGCGCAGCTCAAGCTCGCACGTTGAGTTGGAGGCGGATTCGGAGGAGGCAGGCGCGCTCGCCCGAAAAGCTGTGCAAAAAAAGCTGGCCTCCATGAAGTCCAAGCCCATTAATCCCGTTGCCACATCAGCGCCAGCTAGGCAGAGATCGCGCTTCCGTTCGGGTGCGTGGAGGGAGCAGACGGCGCGATACCGACAACTCTTTTTGCATGCAGTTGACGTTGGAGCAAGGGGGCGATGGTGATGGGGCACAAGGATAGGTTAGGTGATATAATCACGACACTTGTTTTGAGCCAGAGCAGATCATCAGGTGGAACCTACTGGGAATAGAACGGCGGTACGCTACTCAGCAAATATCCGCTTACTAGTGTGAGGTTCCAGCCCAGTGCGGCAGACCTTGGGCAGGAACCTCCTTTAGTGGCAGTAATATCCGGCATCAATAGTGCATAGGTCCAAGGCTGTTGCAAATGCCATTCGTCATGAGTCATTCACTATCGTTTTCAGAAAAGGATGAGTAAAAGAATTGGAGAAACAGTTTGCATCGCCGGCTCATGTGGTTTTTTGTGATGATGTGTCATGTTGTTGAAGGGAGTGCGTTTGGGGATGGGTATTTGCACATACTTGGATCAAGTTGATCGCTGAGATTGACCTTTGAGCAATCTCCTCTCTTGTCGGCAAGCAATGCAGTAACCTTGTGTGCGACAAGCTTCTGAATATTTTCTGATGACGTGCCGGTGCAAATGAATGACAAGGAAACAACCCACAAGGGAGGAAGGACTCGGGGTTCATTAAAGAAACAGGGAATGTAGATGCCTGAGTCGAAATCCATACATAAATTTTTGGATTTTTTTCCGATGGTGAGAACTAGAGATGGAGGAGAATTCAGGGTTTCTTGTTCCAAGTCTCCAAGTTTCGAAATGTTGCAGGTTCTAGGATCCGAGCACGAGGGTAAAATTTTCTGGTGTACGAGCAAACTGAGTCCATACGTTCAGGGCACACGCACTATTATTGACTGTCGTACCATATTGGGAACTTCCTTGTTTGTGTCGAATGGAGGTTTGTTGGTTCTAGCATAGGTTTTATCTGATTTTGTTTCTGCCGCCGTGATTTTGTGCATGTGTGTCATCATCATATCAGGAATATTCAGCTGATGTGTTCAAGATACGGAGAACCACCAGAGTGTTCGGTTCATACCATTTGTATTTACCGAGCATGGGCATTCTTGAGCATTGATTATTCTGTAGCCAGCGCTGGTTCAGAACATCTCAACTTGTTGCATATGTACAGAAACGAACGAAGCCTTTCTGCCAGACTTACAATAGGAAGATGTTGATGTCGAAAGTTTGAATGAAACAGGAGTGTGTCAACAAGCTGTCCTAACTTTTTGCTGCGTCTATTTCTGGTCAACAGCTGTGTGTCTGTGTACTGCATTCATGCAGTAAGTTGTGTGCTACACCTCGATGTGTGCAGCAAGCGCAGTTCTATCCAAGCCAGAGGCTGGCCCACGGCCAACCACGCCTCATGAGGGCGTGAATGTGTTGATGAACAAGCTCAAACCAGCCGACAGAAACCACCTGCTCAGCGAAATTAAGGTTGGGCACCCAGTTCAAAGTGTATGCGCGTCGAGTATCAGACCGGTTTAAACAAGCCTTGTGGATGAGACATGCAGCAATTTCTGAACAAGCGCGTGTGCTTAAATTGTCATCTCCACTACCTGCAGATGTTGGCTGTACCCAAATGATTTCAAACGCTGGCTTCAAATGCTGGTTTCAAATGCTTGCTTTAAATGCTGATTTTGGGATTCCAAACAATTGTGTCGCGAGAATCGCATGACGAGTGTAGATTCACGTTTCGAGTCAGGTGGTTCATTCATTCCATTTATCACTTGCAATACCATAAGATGGTGTATGTCCTTTGCCGTAAATGGTACTGTTATTTCGCGCTCCCGCCATTATCTCGCATTATCTCGGGTATATACCTTGTGAGTGCGCCAGTAGCCTGCCCTGGTGCCGGTTCGGTATCATAACCCAAGAATTATAGTCATCAGCAAATCAAAATCAAATGACGTTTAACCTTGTGGAAAGTTTCGCGCGTCTTTTTGAACAGTTTGTCATGCTTGTACCAGAGCCAAGTTCGGTTCGCAGGTAGTATCACCTGTGCGTAGGGACAGGAAACTCGGCTACTTTTGAATGGGCCCGCTTTACGATTTTCCATGTGAAGCATTCCAACAATCCCACAAGGAACTGGGTGTTGTTGTTCCTGTGGTTATGTCTATTTTCTTGTGCTTGATTGGTGGCAGGACACCTATGCAATAGCGGGTAGACCCTGCCCGTGGGGGGAAAGAGACAGCAGCGTCCCACCTTCAGAGCCTGGTTTGACGAGGAACAAAATGGACATGGATAAGGAACGAAAGGTGAAGGAGCTTCTTTCATCAGTAGACTTCACCGGCGAGGGCAGCTTGGAGTTTTACAAAATGGGACAATTGCTGGGTCAGGGTGCCTTTTCCAAGGTGAGTTGTCATGGTTGGATCGGAGCTCCAAGGTGAAGTTTTCTTGATATGGCATTGCAGAATCGTGTTCGCTTGTTGACATGATGCTGCTGCCAGTCGCAAGAAAAGCTGCTGAATATGCTTAGACACGTACTTGCACACATATGTAGGTATGTACATTTTGACTACACTTTGTGAAGTTTTGGAATCTATGCGGTAGTCTTGTTGACACATGTTTTGCTTTTCCACTATGTGCTTTGTATGTACACAATCAGTTCTTGGTGACATACAAATTCTTGTTTATGATCGCGAGGACATGTAGCACTGTGTCCACGTGAAAACGGTTGACGTGGCAATTGATCTTCGATTGCACATGGTCAACTTGTTGCTGCTTGCATCTTCTGTGACTGAGATGCATATCTAGCAGAATGTTTGATCCTAGCTTCTTGTGTGAATGTAATTATTGTTGAGGTATTTCGGTTGAGGACTTTGGGCAATGCAGGATACAATCGTACACTCATTCGGTATGGGCTACTGCCCAAGCAAGACACAAGTCCTCCTTCTGATTGGACTAGAGTCCTGCATGGATACGTATTTACTATTATGTGCATGGAGTGAAAAGTTCTTATGTTTGATATTCAAGCCGTGAGTGGAAAGGCTTGCAATGTGATTTACACTCTACAACATCATGTACGTGCATTTCAGGTTTTTGCTGCCTGGCATCGTCTAACAGGACACAAGGTAGCGATCAAGCAGTACAATCTTTCCCGACTGGAACGCGATGCTGCACTGTTTCAATCTGTAAAGCGAGAAGTGCAACTGTACAAAAAGCTGTCACACCCAGGTGCGAACTGTCAGCTTTAATCATGCGTTTTTACCTGTGGATACTCATGGTGCCTGGTTTGGCGACAAGATCGTCCGACTCACAAGTGGCCGTTCACAGGATGCAGCCGTTTTTAGTTTCACCGCAAGATGTCTGATACTCCCCTGTCCAGCCGTCCACCACATGCCCGGCATTTTTTTGTGACGTTTTGAACACAAAGAATTGTAATGGCACAGTGAAGCATGCAACGTGACATTCCCTTTCATGCAACGGCTGGGTTGGTTCGGGCAAGCATGGAAGTGCATTCGAAGAATCCACACAATTGTGTCTCGCAACATTTTCCTTGCAGATGCCCAACTGTCAAGGCAAGGTCTCTTGCTTTAGTGTTCACGGCACTTAGACTCTGTCCTGGATGGTTTGTCTCTGGCAGGCGTTGTGCATTTGTACGAGTCCTTCAGCAATCGCATGTTCCTGTGCCTGGTCTTAGAGTACCTCCCCAACGGGACCCTTGTGAGCCAGCTCCGAAAGCAGAAGCTGCTAGGCACCAACAACCAGCCCCGGATGGCGGAGAGCTTGGCCCAGAGCGTGGTGCTGCCGATTGCGCAGGGGCTGGCCCACATGCATGAAAGATGCATCATGCATCGCGACATCAAACTGGAGAATGTCATGCTTGGGGAGGACGACCAGCCCAAGCTGGTGGATTTGGGATTTGGTTCATTCTGCAGATCCCATGCTGGTGAGCGCTTGCCAACTGACAAGTTAGTATCCACCAGTCAAGAGGCTACATGAAGTTTGCATAAGTGTACCGTCGAGTGTTGCACTAATGCTTTTGGAATTGCTCTTTTGCAGAGCGAATCAGACTGCGTAAGATGCAGTGACCCATAGGTAGCTAGAATAAGAGCTCTGTTGTGTAAATCGACTTGTAGGTGTGTATGATGCTTTGATTTCAGCCGTTCACCTTCACTTTGTGGATTTGTGTCATATCAATGCAATTTTAAGTCCAAGCAGTGTGTGATTGCAAATGCATGTAGCCACATCCATCCCGTCATGGATACGAACGCTGCTAATGGCGATTAAGTTGGTATATTGCTGGGGTTTTTGCATGAAAAAGCTGGTATCATGCATACATGTTCTTGGAAATCAATCTTCATTTAACGGTTACGCATGCACATCAATCGCACAAATATGTTCTGCATGCTTGTGTTTCAGTTTCCAGAACAATTGACCGGACCATGGAACGCCAAGTGCATTAACTGTGTGTGTGGAATCAGATATTGATATTCATCCTGAGTGATCTGTTTTGTGGCAATCGTCGCAGTGTTGGATAACCAACAAGAAAATGGAGGCACGGCTCAAAAGGGACTGACACAAGTCTTCGGTACACCTTTGTATATGGCGCCTGAGGTATGGGAGAAGAGCTACGGCAAATCAGCTGACATTTGGAGCTTGGGGTGTGTAATGTACATTCTGATAACCGGACAGTACCCTTTCTGGGGGGATGCCGAACAGGATTTGAAGTGGATTTCCAAGAAAGGCAATTACTGGGTACCTGACCATCTTTCAGCGGACTCCAGGGATTTGCTGCAAAAAATGTTGTGCGTGGACGCGGCAGAGCGTGCCACCGCTGAGCAGGTGTGTATGTATCAATAGTTTCAATGTATCAATAATTTCCTTTTTTGCAATGTGACAGTCAGAGTTGTCAATCATGAAATCATTTAGGTACGCACAGCAAACCTACCAAGGTCTGATGGTGTTCATGGTATATATTTACTCGTTGTCATTTTTCAAGTTGTGAGGCTCAAGTGCTACAACATCAATATATAAGTGTGCAAGCCATGTCCATTGACGGCTCTCAATGGGGTGTCGTCATGTTTGGCAGATGATTGTTGCATAGGTGTATGACTTTTGTTTGAATGTTGTCTTGTCTGTCGACGGACATGATATTGTGTTTTTGCTTTGATGTGTGCATAAATGTTCCGCAATTGCGCGTTTGGCCGCACTTTCGCAATCCTCCAGCATTTCAATTTCAGTTTGCATAGCATGTTGAATGTTGATGATATTTGGCGAGTCAGGTTGTCAACCACCCATGGCTGAGACCCACAAAAGACAGAGCCAAGGATACGTTTTCGGATTCAATGTACTGTGCATCCAAAGATATGAGGGACATCGAGTTGATGAAGCAAATGGACGACATGGGATTTGATATTACGCTTGTCAAGCAAGCGCTAGACACAGACACCCGGAATCAATTCTCTACCACGTATAAGATGCTTGCCCAAAAGAAGATTGTTGCGAACAACAACGATGCTGCTGTTGCATAGTCACAGACGCTGTAGCATAATGTGATTGCAGGATTCAATGTGGCATTATATTTCTTTTGATTAAAACGCAGATGGTATTTCAAAGAGTGTCATAATGGACTCACTGCAATGACCTGTATTCAAAGTGATGAAATAGTTGGCCGTACTATTTGTGTTCCGGTGGTTGTATCTGAAGCACCATGTCTGTGTGCCAATCCAGTCGATTATTTTGACAGTTTTCGCATATGCCAATTTCAGCACTAAGAACAAATAATCAACAATATTGCAAAAGTATTTTAATCAGGTGTCAATATCTTTCCAAAAGCAGAGACACTGCAATATAGATATCAGCATTGCACCATTAGCAATGAAATTTCCAATGCTGTCTCTTCGGGCGTGCAAGTACTGCAAACTGACAACAGAGATAACAAGCTCGTGACAGCCATGATAGGCACAACTAGACGAGGCCATAAATGAGAAATATATGATAGCAATGATAGACACCAATCAATAAACACAGTGCTTATATAATTGTGTTATGAGAGATTAATGCGTAGAAGTACATGTCACAACCCCTATATTCGAGAGTGAAGCATTGGCAACTTATTGAGAACCAACTGAGGGGTGTCTGCTACATGTCAAGTGCTCGGTATATCCTTACGTGGCATCATATACTGATGTTATTTGTAAAAGTCTGCTACAGCGAATGCAGAAAAATCCCTGCTCACGCAAGCACATTCATTTTGCTGTTCCAATGCACCTGCCACATTGTACTACATACCACCAAGTAGCATTGCAATGTACACCCCATACTGAAAGCTTGACGCTCTTTCTTGCAAGCAAGGTTGACGATCATGCATAACGTACGATTCAATACTGGGCACAACAACCATTTATTTGGGTTGCATCCATCGAGCATAAATGTGATAGGACATCGCCCGAAGATGATGAAAATTGCCATGGAATGTACCCGCATGCGCTCAATAGTTTACAAACAAAATGCAGTACGATTCATGGAGGTGCAACAGAGCATTCGACTTTTTTTCGGTTTTCATTTCAGAATGTCGATTACGTGCTTTCGTCACGCGGAATCGCTGCAAGTACTTCTATCAAGGCATTTTCCGTTTGACTCTAAGCACAGAAAGCATCCGCCAAACATGCACACAGTCTCTCTGTTAAAGTATGCGACTGGATGCGAGTCAAAATATCAAAAATGAAGACTAACATAACAATTACATCAATGCCGCGCCTTCATACAACTAGGACTCGAAGTGCTGAGGTGGGCGATTTTGCACATCCTATCGGGGCCTGTGCGGGCATTAATTGAAGTAGCTGTGAGAGAATGATAGAAGAGATTATTAATAAGATTAGGTGTAGGAGTTCTCATCATGAACCGGACCGAGGACACTTTGACTAAAATACCAGTAGCTGCATACAACGAAAGGTGTCGTTTCCGAAAACCATCGACCCCGATAGTTTTCAGAAGCGGCTGCCCGCGTGCATGTCATCTCAATCAAATGCTCTTTTTGGAATCGTTAAACATGTAACATTTTGGAGATTACCTTGCGCTAGTTCTGAATGAACGCTTCCATGTCTGGTGGCCTAGTTGGTAATGTGACTGCTGTTTACTTGGAGAAACCGAGTTCGAGCCCCGACATGTGTAGGTAATGCCTCGGCCGATGGTTTATCAAGCCATGCGGATCATCTTCGATTAGGCAGCAATTCAATCGCCAAAACAACCACTAGCCAACAAGGGGCTCAAAAGTTTAATGAAAATTGATGATCTAAGACAAGGACGTCTAGCAAGTACTCGATGTGTTCGAAGCACAAAATTTGAAGATCTACTTTGCGTAGTTAACGGAGAACAGGTGTGTTTTGGTGCTCTCAAAGTACATCCTGGAATCGATATGCATCCATAGAAGCTGCGCTTGTTGTATATTTTCATATATTGAGATGATGCGACTAGTATCAGAATTACGCCTGACAGTATGCTTATACATTTTATCGTCTGTTGCAGTATAGAAGCAGAATGGTGTGGTGCATAGTCGCTCATCGCCGAGCCCCGATCATTGGCAAGCTGCTGAGCCAATTACAAGGGAGCCATTCGCGAGTCTTGAAATGGAAAGCGTGTCATGATTCAGATGAGTGGATGGTTGTCATCAGACAAGTCTCTCGTTTCAAGCGTCATACATAGCAGCTGCTACTGCCAGGAATAGGATCCGAAAATACGGAGTGAGCTCATTTGTTCGGATCTATGAATGAAACCGAGGTGTCTATGCTTCTCGAATGATACGTGACCATGTAGTCCCGTCAGGGAGCCCACATTGTCATTTCAGTCTTCGTAGATCATGCGACTTATGAACATACCGACAATTTCCATACGATTCTAGGGAATCATCCAGCGAGCCTCCCATAGTCTGATGAAACCACCAGAAAAGAGCAACATTCAATACTTGTTGCATCGCTCCATAGATAGAATAATCGAGATCAAGGATTGAACTGAATGTCGCCGAAAAGGTAAGGAATGCGTTGCGACTTATCGCCGACAACTAGCAAACCTAATGGTCATAGGTGAGTGTGCTCCCGTTATCACCCAGACGCTCTTGGTATGCCGTTTATCAAGAGCGTTGCACGTTGAATTGTTGAACTTCCTGCGCAGTCCCAATTTCACACCTTCAGTTGCATGAACAACCGAGACTCTCACACGCTCTTTGCATCACTTATGTGGATGTGTTGATGCAAGATTATGATGGTGTGTAGATAAACCGTCGATGCTCATAATCTCAAGCCATCTTTCAAGAAGCTCTGTCCATGTAAGCGCTTTTTGCATGCAAACCTCAAGACCAATAAGTGAACATATTCAGTTAGAGGGGGGTGGGGGCACTTTTCGATCGCTACGTATTTTGGGAAAATGGGATTGGTTGTCCGACCTAGCATAAGAACAAGTGGGTATATCGATTATCAAAAAAGCCATTTCATTGGCTGCCAGAATGCCAAAATTCATGATACAATATGGGTTTCTTCGTCTCGGCGTGGCTATGCCATTTGCAATGCGGACATACCACGTGCGGTTTGGCTTTACCAGATGCAAAGCTCATCGTAGAGCCGACATTCGCAGCGCGGGCGTATCATGTGAAATATGGCCACATCAAAGTACGTGCTTGTCGCATGTTAAGTCATTTATTTTGCGCTCAAACAGTGAAAGGGTCACGAGCGATCAGTATAGCATTTTGATTGGATGATAGCTGGTCATGTGGTACTCTACGCTTATATGTTCGCGCGCCAAGCACCAGGGCGCAAGTGCTGTGTTTCTTGATAACGTAATACCTGATGGACACATGACGTGGAGCTTCTTCTACATATGGATTTTCAGTCTCTTCACAGTCCATATCGATGTGCCGAACTAGGAATTCATATTGCATATCAACCAGGACAACTAGTTCATGTGCTCACAATGCTGTACTGAATGATAATTGATTCAAAGAACCGACATCCCATCAAGAAAAAAAAACACGGAAAAGTCTGAAGGATGAGTTGTGCTGCACCACCACCTCGACCAAATGAATGATTTTTGCACATAATCGATATAAACACAGATCAAGCAATGCAGTTCACTGGCCTTTTATTTCATGGAGGACCGCATGGCTTGTCACTTCAAAGGTCTCCGGATTTCACTTGACGATCCGAAACCAGCGCTTTCCCGGATTCAACCCCCCGAGCCTTAATAGTTCGAAGCGGGGCGACATGCCGCTGCACGTATAGTGATCTCCGTTGATCATCGAGACAATCAAGTAGATGTTGTATGCCCGCACTACGCCGGGACAGCTAGATACTGATACCATGTATTGGAGTCATGAACATCTACGGTAGTGAAGCGGTTGTATCGATTCCCCAGGTAACATTAGAACCGATGATGAACCTGAAATCTCGTGTGGAGCAATTTACCACTCGCCCAATTATTGGAACAAAATATTGGAACAAATGTTGGATTAGGGGGGGCCAACTGGTTTCTGGTGTATGTGGTACAATTTTGTCTTCCCATTGTGTTCATGTCACGAGCAGAAGGCATGATGCTTACCACGATGCTTAACTTTGCCCCATTCACCGTCTGCTTACAGCACACTTAATGCACCCAATGGGTACCACTTTCAACGACAACTCGTACGCTATATCACAACTTTCTATGCTCACGGCGTCTTCATTCAACGCCATTCGACACATCCCTTGCGTACGTACCACTTTTCCCACCACTTTTTTCTTCAAGTTGTACCTGCATCCAACCCATCACACACGTGGAAAGTATCCACCAAACAATCAACTGTTCGCACTCAAATGAGACATGACCAAGCGGGATTCATACACAATCGTACCATGCCAACTTCGTCAACAGAATACAAACCGCATCCTTAAATTAAATTCAGCCACACCATGATTTCAAGTTGACGCTGACTCCAACTATCTCCATTCCACTCTGTATCATGCTGTTGTGGACGACAGTAGTAAATCAATCAATACCAAACTACAAAAAATGATCATGATCTTCATACATAGACAATCTACATACATAGCCATGCAAAACATATATGATATGCTCTCAATAAGTTCTCGAGCCAATGTCAATAGTATTTCGTTCGGGCATCAATTCATGCCAATAGAATACCCCAAAAATGACCAAAACTAAAATTGATTCACAAATATCCACCCATGCATCTCTACAAGATAGACAATGTGACCAGCAACTTAACAATAATGAACCTGATTTCAGAGGAAGGTGAAGAATGAATTTCCTGATCATTCTGTTGCCACACACAGCTCTTCCCTATATATATGAAACCTAGTCGTTGTTGTGGGCTACGAGAGGGGGATTCTTTCACCCAACGCGTGAAACATCTTCCAAGTCGTCAGATTGGGGCGGATGGAGAGAACTAACGTATAGAGGTCGACCGGCAAGCCACTATTCGTCAATTCAAATACAACGTGCACCATCTGCACATTGGGTGATAGGTTTGAAGGAGCTGCACCCCTTCAGCCGTGGGTGGTGCTGCTACCTGTTTAAGCAGGTGGGCTCATCTATACCTATGGCCTGGAACGCCAAGGCAGAAGTGCCGTCATGATCAGAGCTAAATCACCAGCCTAGGTTAATTATTCCTCTCTAGGGTTTACTCCCCAAACCTTGATGCGAACACACTATTACATTGCGATGTTAGGGAGCGATGACCTACAGAAGGCATATGATCAGATCTTCATGCAACACAAGAGGCAAGACTTGTTAGTTGAAAGATGAGCTGCATCTTGCAACCATTGCAAACCAATCAAAAAGTTAACTCAAAGATCCAAAAACGAGTAGACATACTGGAAGCTCAAATCAAGCCATGAAAACTCAAGACATTGTCAAATGTACACTGCATTCGTTTGTCGTGGAGGCAAGCAAAGTACATTGTTGTGGTACTTACGTTTGTCCTATGAGATAGACTCTCTTGATATTCAACAATCCTCGGTCTTGAGTTCATTAGAACAGGCAACACTAGAAGACAGCGCAAATATATAGGTGCTCCACAAAAAGCTCGCCAGCAAATAATGCAAACAGTTGCTTCGCACCGTAGGACAAAGATATTGTATATTGTGTCCAAAATTCATAGTTGCGCTTCTCACTTCTCCGCTGATATTGTAAGCCCAATATCCTATATTTGACATCTCTTGGTACCATAATTCCAAAACTCGAACACATGAACATGACGGGGTGCGTACATTTGTGATCTTGATGCTCTTAGAGACAGCTTTGCACATATCATACACTGTCAACGCAGCAACTGATGCTGCTGTTAGTGCCTCCATCTCAACCCCTGTTGGACCCACCTGCAAATACTAGATTGCCTGTTCAATTCGAAGTTCAAATCCATATTACTGGGAGGCTAGTCCGATGGAATCCGACAAAATACTTACTGCATGATGAAGAAATCTCATCAGATCGAACTGAGGCAAAAGTAGATACACAGGGAGTCGACCTCCCATGTAATCAAGCAGAAAGGAACACCAGGAAAAAACATCTTGTATACACCTGCACCTGAAGCTGAACACTGCACACATACGTGACGTTCAACACCATACACTTTGACATCCAATTTATTTCCAAAATGCCTTGTGGTTGCCCAACGCCTTGAAAAGTGGAGAGCATGATTCAAGCATGGCATGCAACTTTGGTCATGTACGAGGACACTTACCATCTCACAACTCAACAATGCAGATGGTATGATGTGGATGCCAAAGGTGACGAGTTGAACTACAATTCACATTGTAAGTGAGTAGCATGTAAAAGTTGGCGACTGGAGCATTGCACAAAATTTGAGTTGTAAGGAAAAATAAAATAATTTCCATCAATGTTTTGACATGTTGACGATTGATTATCAAACCGTGGTTGCGCGGGCCATGATGTCAACTGCGCAGTTCGGTGCGTCCAACACCAAGTCCACTTTAACTCCGCTGCATAGAGTTAGCAACATTGAGCAAATGCAATGAAACATTCAAATGATTCAAATCATAGCTCAACATTCAATGCAACAATTTGTTGTCAGTCTCCGATTCAGCACATGCGCACGTTGTACTAGGTTCTCCTGTTTGCAAATGCTATCTCAACAGTGTCTCACGCAGTCTATGGTGTACATACAATGCATGATGGGAAACTAGGCACCTGACTGCCTTCTTGTTACGAGGACGTTCGATTAATGTTGTATCATTTGTATGAATCTGGTACTGTTGCGAGAAAATATTTATTCTTGAAGCGCCATGAAATTTACAACCCGCTGCTGAGCAAACCAATACGTCAAGTACACGTACAGATTCCAATCACCCCTGTTTATAGAAATGCAAAATGACGAAACGCATGAACATGAGAACGTACATCACACCGGAATGGACTTTTTGCTAATCATGCATTTTCCATCAACATTCATCCCGTGTGCACTCACACAGGACATGTGGTACGTCTCGGCACCTGAGAAAGATGTTGTGGCAGAGCGGAATGAGGAGGGCAGTTTGTTTTGCACCTTGAATGCCCGCAAGTCGCGCAACTGCTAGCACATCTCCCTGTCAAGGAAATGTATTAGGTCTGGGGCTAGAGAAGTCAATGCGGAAATACATTGCAATCAGCCAAGCAATATAGGGAATATCTCCCTTGGTGATAACTCCCTGACAGCAGGCCCCCCATCGGCCTGCTTGGACAGTGAGAATGTCATAAACTTCCCACAATGAAGGTTGTGCACAGGACCCTATATAATTGAGCCTGAGGATCCACCAACCGAGCCATCCGGCATTGGTCCATTACATGCTAGCAGTGTAACCTCATGTACAGACGAAAGCAGATGGTTTGATGTGCCACTCAACATTCACGACAGAGCTATCCGCTGATCTGTCCTTTAGGTATACACAATAGCGGCTGCTGCGCCAAAAATCGGATGCGTGCAAATACGGTGATGCTGACGCTGTGCAGGGAGGGACACACGCACAACTACGAGCGAAAAGAAATATATCGATACATGCTATACCCCTACAAACCACTCAAGGAGTTGCCATGACAAGCCTAGAGAAACTATCAACTGATTTCCTACAAGTTCTCGAAGAGCTGACATGGGATGCTTCGAAAATTTCATGCGGATATTCAGTAAATGGACGTGTGAGGAGACATGAAAACAATGCATTCAGCTTAATCGCTCAAATGTTGGGAACAGATCGCCCTCACGAACCAGAAACTAACGCACCATGGTACAAATGTCGCCCAAAAACTTGGTTATTGCCTTCCATTCATTCAGGAACTTTGTGCTGGTCCATGAAGCAAGAAAAGGTTTCCTCATGTCTCGGTCAACTGCACAATATCATTGAGACTGCCGCAAGGTTCAATTTCCAAGGGGGGTTGCACATCTGGAGTTCAATAAATACATCAGCACACGCAGGGGGCGCATTTAGCGCCGCACCTTCTTGTTTTGATTGTTCGCCACTTGGTTGAACGCCTCAGTCCCTAACAGCACCCGCGCGGACGCAACAGCCACACGCTGCATGCAGCAGCACGAG
>NHOP01000227.1:0-17401 GCA_018697155.1 Pyramimonas parkeae | reverse complement strand
GGGGTTATATGGGGGGATGTTGGCTGGAAAAAAGCAGTGAGGGCGTTGCTGACAGCGGGAGCCGACGTGCACGCGCGGAATGACAACTCTCAAACCCCACTGGACTGCATGGATGAGGACGCCGAGTCCCTGAGGTAAGTGGCGGCTGGGCCTGCTTGATCCCACAACCCCACGTTTGAGTCCGTGAGCAATGCCCAGACAGATGTGGCTGGGCCCCGGGCAGTATATTCGAGGGATGTTGCGCGCGAGGAAACAATCGACATTTGCCGGAAGGACCGATGATTGCGCAAGGGCAGCGAAGAGCACTGCAGGTGGTATCAGGAGTCAAGTGTGAGCCCAGCCAGTGTCCAATTCAGGCGACGTGATGCCTTGAAAATGGATGATGTTTATGCATCATGTGGACGGATTCCTGCCAGCTCTTGCTTCAGGGCCAAGATGAGACTTGTATTGAGTGAAACTCTACAGGTCGCACAAACTAAGCATCAAGATGGAAGTGCTTGGCAACCGTCATTCTGTTTGAGTGTGCATGCATGGTCCTGGATCAATGCTTGAATTGCCCGTTAAACCCCATTGTAAGCTGATATTCTACCTGTGTATATCGGAAACAACTTTTTATCTTGTTGTGGAAGTGCGAGACAGGGATCAGAACGATTGAGTCCCGATGTTGCACAAGGTCCTTGCAAGTTTGTTGGCGCGCAAGTGCGAGGAACAAGTCACAACTCTCGCTCCCTCTGTGGGGGGACCTGTTGTCCAAATGTACAGTGCTGAGTGTGCGAGTGGCACACTCATCTTCTTCTCAAGCCAACAATAGAGGCGGTGTTTAGTGTCTTCAATGGAACTCAAAAATGAAAACATAGGTACGAAATATATCAATTGGGTGCATCGAGAAACTTTTGGTGGTCAAGGCGCCTGATGGTCTCGCAGTCAGCAGGACAGGCAGGAAGAGCGCAGCACCGTACCCCTTGTCACCAGAATGGAAATCATCGATGTTAGCCATAGATTCAGCTCGTTAGTGTATTACCACAGAAATGTTGTGGGAAAGTGCCTGGCCACACAGCATTCGGAACCAGTTAAGTGTTTCCTCATTTGCAGGTACAAGTGCCATGAGGTGCCCGAGGGTGACGATACTTGTATGGTGTTTTTCTTTTTGTATTTCTAGTATCCAACCTTTTTGGTCCGTGGAATTGGGCGGGTTGCAGGCGTGTGTTCCAGCAGTTCTCCACAAGTGAGCATCACAATGGGAACAACACCAGCACTCCTGAGAAACTTGCGGAACCACTCTTCAAAAGCAGGACCCCCATGGTAATGCACGTCCGACGACGCTGTATGTTCAGTTGATACCAGAAGCAATGTGTTTTGACTCGTAGGCACCATTACTTCAAGTGTACTGTAGTCACAATGAAGTCTCGTCTAGCCTTACTTTGCATGAAATCGATGCAATTCAGCATGAATTAGTTTCACACCAATTTGGTTGTTGCTAGAATCAATCCGTTTACAAAAGCTGTAACCCCATTTGGGGCTTTTTAAATCTTGACTATAGCTGCAATATGATTTGCAATTTGATTGATAGTTTTTTCATTCACTGGTTGCCTGCAAAGGGATCATTTGCATCAATTGAATAAATGCTTGGATGTTGCCTGGTTGCATACACAATGTGGAACACTCACCCATTTCATCCAACCGCGTCACCCAAATGCATTTTCCCTGAATGGCAAAGCTTCAAACTGTGCCGATGTCATCCGAGAAATGGTTGGGGAGAGTTGCACAACCTTGGGGATTGAGAATTGCATGTTGAATCAGCAGTTTGTGTTTTTGAACGTGGCGGTTTGTTGCGTATATCGCATGCAAGGTTTTTCTTTGGAACTCCTTGCTTTTCTCAAACAAAGCACTGAGCTAAGTTAACCTCCGAGTGAGATGATTGAGTTTTCATTTCTCTGAAACGTTGTCGGGCTTATTATGCATCCAGCTATGTTGGATTCCTTTGTGATTTCAAGTTTCTTTTTCCCAGGGCGTTTCAAGGGTTTACCTCACTTTAAGCAGCCTGGGTCTGGATGAATTTGGCGCTTGCCAGGTGCTTCTCGAACTGCCGCATCCTTCGGTGAGTCCATAGCCCTCAACCTCTCAGCCAACCTAATAGCCTCTCAGGTTGCAAATAGAGCCCCAAATACAAGTTCTCTATCATTTGTGGCACCGCGAGTGATTGCCTCCTCGCAGTTGGTGCTGTTCCTAGGAAGGTTTTTAACGGATCTTTACTCTGTGGTATGAGTTCTGTAGCATGTGCATGTTATTCAAGGGGCTCAACATGTACTCAGGGATTGTACTGCTATTGCGAATCGCTGGTTCATCAGTGGCAGTGATACAAATGGTACGGTCCCAGGATATTTTGCCAGCTCCATAATCCAGATGGCTGTCGTCATCTGGATTATGGAGCAGGGATGCTTCAAGGTTTTGATGTTGCTGTCCTTTCGTAAATCTGCATCAACAGCAGAGACTCGGTGAGAAAAGCACAGAAGCAACACAAACGGGTTATCGCAATGGTTTTTTGATCCTGTCATGGACTCAGCGCATTTGTTGACAATGTATTTTGTACGTGTGCACAATGCCAAATCTGCATGGCATTTTGCACTGTTTGTGCGCTTGCGTTATTTCTTTACAATCTGCCGCGTACTCTCTATTCGAGCCCTGTGTCATACGAAGCTCGAGGGATATCGGTGTATTGTCACAAATGAAGAAAGGCATCTAAGTGTGCACACATCAAGATTCTTTGCTACGTGTGTATAGCGCTTTCTTTTGCTGCGCAACAGATATACGGGTGCGACTGAGCTTTTGCCAGGTGGATCGACAAACGTGCGCACGACTGCGTGATGAATGCATCAAGCATCCCAACAGATCTGCACGAATGGTAAGGAATTGGAAGTTCAAATCATCATTGCCGTTGCTGGGGTTGTTGCTAGATGCCTAGACGCAAAAATCTTCTCTTTCTGAACGTAAACTTAGACTGTGTGTTTTTATTGAGCGCAACGAGCAGAAGCAGAAGGATACTTTTCAAAATTTTCTGAACATAAGTTTCGTGTCATTGTCTATGATTGGCTTTACAATGATTGTTCTGATTTACATGGCGATTGAACTGCTGGCTCGAAGGAAGGAATTTTACAACACACCAAGCTGGACGTAAATGAGCCATATCCGTGTGAAGGGCAACGGTCTTTGGATGTATTATTTAACAAATGATGGAATTCTTTCGAGTTGATAGCATGCTAGGGTGTAAGTTCGTGCAGGCGATTTGGCTCAGGGGTACAGGAATGTGTTATTATGTACAGTATTTCATGGTCTGTTGTATTGCGGCAGTTCATTGATTCCGAGTTGTGGACATGGGAGTTGTCCATACGTCCCTCTTGCCAGAACGTTGCTGTGTGGTTTCGTGGTTAGTCTTATTGTATACAGTGCGTGGCCTTTGGATTACAGAAGGGAGTGAGCTGCTGACTATCATCTCTGAACAGTTTTCCACTAGTAGGTAAATGGATAGAGCAGCGGTGTTAGAAACCGCAAATTGATTCAAGGAAATCAGGAATTGTAGCTTTGGTAGAGCGCAGGGATTGTAACAGTGGTTCATTTTTCTGCAAGCTCCACTCAAGTGAGTGAGCTTGACTGTGCCAACCACGGGATGGAACAATATCACGCTCTGATTGGCTATGTTATTTTTCTATGGAAATGAGCGAATCTGTCGCAATCCTCTCCAGGGAAGAAACTTTCATGCATGGGTGTTGCAGGCGCTTCAGTTGATGGATGAGATCATGGTTGACGTTTGCATGGACAATTTAAGTGAGAGCGCAACAGAGACCATAATGCAGACTGAACCTCCTCGATTAGACATCTGTGCTCAGGTGAGGTCAGCACAGCGAAAACAAAAACAGATCATACTTTTTGCTTGAATTTTGAACATGGCAGCATTCCAAAAGAAACAGCCTTGCAATGAGCATGCTGGCATATTCTGAGTATCCTAACGCAACATGGAAATAGGCCATCCCAATGTGCGAATATATTAAAACTCTTGTCACCATGTTCTACACATTGAAGGGGAGGTATCCGAGTGCACAATGAATTTACAAAGGCAGTAGCCCAGTCGTCATTGTCGTGCCTGTATACAAACAGATGTGCTCTACGCTGAAGATATGATGTGCTGTTTGAACTCTGTACTGGCAAACATGCGTCATGCTGCACCAAGTATGTTGTGTCGTATCTGCCTTGATCTGGCTGACGTCTCACTTAAATCTACCTGCTGCAGGTGGTTATTGTCCCAGCAAGGAAGCTAACAGCACTTTTCAAAATAGATGGCTGGTTCCCTGATACTGTGTGTTGAATGCACGTTCCTCATGTTCTAGTTGCGAAATCAACGGTTTTCACATGTGTTTGTCTTGTAAAACAAGCGATATGCAGCCGCTTAGTCATATATGTATATTTCAAACACTCGTTCACACGATAACAGTTGATTGATTGATGGATGGATGGATGGATGAGTTTTGTCTTGCAGGCCTTGCACATGAAAGGATTTCTCCCTCCTGCCCTGAAGAGCCAGGTCGAAGATGCAGCAAAACTAGCGACAGTTTTAAGCACATTTGCCAAACGTACGCAGCGGATCTAGATTTGTGTGTATTTACATTTTTACCTGTGCTTCTGCAGTAGTCCACTCGCTGAAGATCTAAGCAATTGTTGAGCCTGCTAGGCTGCTAGGAGCTGATCTTGGTTGCTTATGCTGTACTTCAATATCAAGACCGGCCCGTCAGCCACAGGTGAGCGGTAGATCAGTTGACCAGGCAAGCCTCGGCTTCACTCCTGAGCATTGGTTCAGAGTCCGTCAAGTGAGATACCAGCAATACGTGAGGTGATATTGTGTTATTTGAATCGTGATGTTCGTTTTATTTTTGTGCCAACATGCTTGAGACATTGGAGCAGTGGCTTTCGGAAAAGTCAACGTGCAATGCAACTGATATGTTGTGTTCGAGCAATCTGCACAGCGGACGGAGGTTGGAGTATGACGGCCAATGCGAAGGCGGCATGGAATCTTGTAAACCTACTTTCTGAATTGTTGATGTGGTGCTCTGGTGCCAAGTTGGGTGGACATCTCCCATCGCTGAATTATGGATCTTACGAAATGGAGGTTCCTGTAGACCACTTTCTCTGAAAAAAAACCAGAATCGTACATGTGCCAGACACATGGATTCATCCTAAATTAAAGATAGTTAATATTCCGATTTGCCTGTTGCCACAATTGTATTGTTAGTTTGCAACGATAAGGGTGTCCTGAGATGAAAAACTATTGATGCATGCACTCTGGCACTGACTGGTGTGACTTCAATTTAATAAATGTCTGGCATTTTCCTATTTTAACTCGCAGTGAAGTAGTGATATACGAATAAATTGTACCAAGTATCAAGTCATGTGTCCTAAACCAGCTCGTCTTCGAGGAAATGCTTGCAAGCCTGAACTCACTGGCAGTTGTTTCAAATATGATTGTGCATGGACTTTGCATGCAATATGACCGTACACAAGCCATGCTTGCAGATGCCAACACACACAACGTATGTCCATTCGTGCAGAGAGCTTCAGAGCTTTGAAATGAAAGTCTGTGCATAAGAATGCAATGCATGGGTGTAATTGTCGATCTGTACTCGTGTATGCAATTGTATACAGTCTATTTTCAAATGATTATTGTCACTCATGCTTGAGAACGCACGAGCAGTATACAACGTTATCGGTTTGTTTCTCAGGGTGCAGTATATTGTGTTGGTTGACAAGGATGTGGGTGCTTATTCATTTCATCCACAATTGCGCAGAAGCACAAGACACTCTTATTGCACCAGCACGTACCTTGTTGAGCACATGGGAGAAATGTACATAAGGGAAGCAAATGCGAGTTGGGTGGATGTACACTATACAAGATCTGCGTGCAAATCTATATTCTGATTTGCAATGCCATCAACGTACTATCAGATACTTGGTAGCATGAATTGGCGAAGACGTTGGTATTTTTGCAAGGCAAAAGCCTGTTGATGTTCAGATTATGTAGCGCACTCGCTCATCAGTAAATCATGGAGCAATAATAGTTTCGATAACAACTATTCGTTACTACTTTTGAGTGCACAGAGATATAGTATAAAATGCGAATGCTCTAACAGTAGGTCGGACATGAGCTATGTTTATCGATATATTCGTCAATGCAATATGCTGGATTGGATGGTTTCCTTTACTTTAAGGACATACTATCACAGGCTTGTGATCGTTCTGATTCACCACTTTCATAGATTGTGCGCCTGAATCGTCATTATTTCTGGGGATGATGGACACAATCCCAGTGGCTTACCGAAGAGGCGGGAGCTTGGATGTGGTCACAGGACGGTTTACATGCTGAGGCTGCTGGCACAACATCGCAGACTGGAGATTCTAGCAATCATGGTAGTCGACCTTGGCATGAGGACCGTGTGCCCTTAGCACATGTGTGATAAGGTTGCGTTGCGCATTGGTTCCGGGGCCCGTACCCTTATCGAGGCACCTTACGCGGAACATCTCGCTGTTCCAATGAATTCCCCAGGTGCAGCGAATGTGTCCCTCAGCACAATGATCACCTCATAAGCAATAGTACATCGCAGTAGTTCAAGGCGCTTGATGAACGTTAAGATAGATTGTTGATTGAGTTATCGAATGCTTACCATACACTTCAACATTACACACGTGGATGGCGATCTTTCCACGAACACAAAGGCCTATGCGTGTATGGAGATTGCCTGATTTCAAATCTTGAGTTTGGGCTGATGAGACTGGGATTCATATATGCTGAGAATGAGTTTGTTTAAGATGATGAACCTGTTTCAGAATCGAGTGAAGAGACCAAGGACGGCATAGTGGGTTCCAAAACTGTGGCGATGGTCATTTCTATGCCAGGTCAAGGTGGGCAACTCGTATACTACTGCAGACTCCTACGTTGGGCCCCTGGACTGCGATCGCCTAGCCACGGGAACGCGGCGAAGGACAACAATTGTTGATGTCGGGTTGCTTATGGGCATGCTATCGTTCCTGCTGAACACAAATTGCTCTCACATCATGCTTTGCGCAAGACTTCACCAGGGCGAATCGCGCGACATTGCTGTAATCGGACTTTTGCGCGCTTGATAAGGCCACTTCTATATGCGGCAGGGAAGACACAGACTCGTTTGCCTTTGATGGAAAATAATTGGGGAACTACATGTGTGGCAAATAGGATGACGAGTTTACGTACCAATGAGTGGGTGCCTCGTTCTGCAGTAACCCGGAGTAAACGACAGACGTAATGCTAAAACCCCTACGGAAGGCTAATTCTGATAGAACAAAACGCCCTCAATGTTGTTGCTCTCAGATCAGAAAATCGCACGCTTATTCTCGCGTATAGATAAATGTGATGTGTTGATAACGCATCGTGAATGTTCGCGCAGTGTATCGAGTGCAGTCAATCCCACTTGCAACACTGACACTGTAACGCCAACTGTTGTAGAAGGTGGAGGTGGTCATCAATATCATGCCTTGGTCGGTCATCGTGGTCACGATGTCTAGCCGTACGCAGCCTTGTACGAACCCTTAAAAGTCTCATACGCAATCGGCTTGGGCATATTGCATAGTCTACAATCAAGACGGTATTTTGCGCTATTTTTACGAATGTATAAATGTGACGGTCATAAAATGAATGCGATTTCCGACACAAAGCTCAGCGATGACTCCATCATTCACTATTTAGTAAGCAATCTAGAGGCTTTTCTCGATATGGCGTCTGAGGGCGATCATGCAAAGCTCACACACGTGCAGCTTGGTTCAACAATGAGGATTGCAAGACCATTTCCAATGTTCAGGTGAAGACCACCAAGTTTGTTCTCAGTGCGTGAAAACTGACCAGGGTACGTGTACATGGTTGTTGTCGTTGTATGCGGAGACTGTGAAATGTAAAGGCCAATCACATGTCAATGTCGACGCCATTTGTGTACCGAACAAGTTTCTCATTTAATGACAAGCGTTTCAGTAGATGCTAGTCACTAACGGATGGCTCAAAGGCGCGTGATCAAATGGATCGATTCATCACGGAAAATATGCACGAAGGTCATACGCCGCTATCCCTGTTTCATTATGGTCCCTAAAACCCGGATACTCGTTCGGTGATGTGCATTTCTCACCCACATTACCCCCATGAGTATTGTGCGCGCACCTTTGACAGTACGAATGAATCAAATGCTTTTCAAAGGTCATGTAATGTCACTAAACTCCAGATATTCCATGTCCTTGACGGTCAGATCATGGGGATGCGGTTGAGCACGAGGAAATGTAATCTATCGCCGCGAAAAAAAGGTTATCGCAAGGACGAGTACCTGTTTCTTAGATGGGGTTGTTGCAATAATTGCAATGATTTTATCCGCGATCAAACGTACCCTCGATATATCCATTTCGAGACATACGGATGTATTGACTGTACATCGATTCTTTGAGATTTCTGCATTACGCTATGACCCCCTGGCTAATCATGCGCCTATGAGATCTGATTCTTCTGTGCCACTTCTCCTGTCCCATATAATCAAATACGGTCTTCATGTGAAGTAGACAAATATTCAATTTACTTCTTCTGAACTCTCCTCTACTACATCAACGTTGGATTGATCAACCGGCGGATCATCAACACCCAACTGGGCATACATTTGCCGAATTGTACGTACCTCTTAATGGACTTCACATTGATATGTCTGCTGTTCCCTATCAGGCGGACGGGTGGTCTACGTTGAAACGCTCGCATATTCGAGTACTATGACAGTCGATTCCGTGTGAACATACCAAGGAGATCGACCTGGTACATTTTTGTCACAGATTAATGTATACCGATGGTATTGTCATGCAAATGCTAAATCTGGATGCATATCAGATATCGACCATAATGAACACACTTGAGCAAGTAGCAGCAGACTGGTACACTCTACAGCGTCACTAATCGTTGGCTTTTGATTCTGAACTCAAGCGCACTGTGATCGATTCATTTCACGATTATAGTCAGATGTTACATACAGTCCTATCTTCCCGTGTCTGCGAACAATCATGCATGCGTTTATTCGGACATTGAGTACTTTCAGGTTTGGTTGGCAAACTGTGGGGTTGAATCCGGGACATATCATCACTTGGACGTCAAACTTCTGGGTGATGCCACCAACCTGCTTCAAATTCGGTATATCAGATCGAATTGGATGTTGTGTTATGATCAAGACAATTAGATTGTGCAGCTGACGACAGAGTATGATGTGCAGGGCTGAAAGCGTTTCACATCTCAGGAATAGTACGTCGACTTGTAGGATACCGATGATATTCCTCTTGTGTCTGTATCATTTAGATAATTGATCGGTTCACTCCTATTTTGTGCATGACACATTTATGCACTTACAGCGAACTTTCTCACATTATGGCTGCGCTCCTAGCTCTGAGCTGTTTGTACACAACGAAGGATAAGAGCCTCAATTTAGAGGCTGGCAACAACGAATTGGGTACCGGAACAACCATAAACTCTGTGTCTTCCTGGGTCATGGGTTCTGTGGGTTGCAAATCGTATCACAGAATTATGACGTTCATGAATGGGGATCGCGTAGCTTGATCTACGCGTAAACAGCGTACATTTGCAGTGTCCTTACCAGAGGACAACACTGTTTCAGATGCCTGCAAGGACGAATATATCCCTATCGAATAAGTTCATGCAAGTCACCTCACCCATCCACACCTACACACATGGTCGATTATGGGGCAACATTTATGTCAGATGATTAACATGCCAAGAAGAGGTCCACAAGTTTTGAATAGATTTTCTGGGATTTCGCCAACATTGGTGACTGTCGAACTGGAATGCAATAAAGTACGTAATTCTGCTGACATCCTGACCGAACCGCTTCAAAAGTTACCGCAAATCTACTTCACCAACATGCTCGTGCATGACCAAGAAAACTGAAGGTAGCAGACCGAAAACCACATGCACTTGATGATCATACTGCTCTGAGGTACACCTCAGAAGTCTGCAATTGAGTGGTGCGTCATAGACCTAGAATGTATATAATGATTGCGATCAGTTACCGGTAAGAGTGCCGAGAGATACGGTGTAGATCATGAATAACACAACAATAGATGAGATCACCAAAACTTATGTAATCATTTTTGCAATCTCACCAATAACAACTCACGAGTTGGCTAATGTTGAGCGCTATTGCGGCACAACAGTCAATAGCACAATGCAGCCTACTCCATCCGCAAAAATCCTTTGCTACCCTTTCTGTCTTTCTCTACTGTCGTGTCTTCCACCATCACATACATACGATACATGTATCCCGCACCAACAAGTACTCCTATTAAGAAACCGTCGATAATGCCTACAATAAACGGTCCAGGGCGGTAAAGGTCATGCACAAATTTTATCCACTCTTCATACCGCTTGCTAGACTCAGATCCATAAACTCTGGCCTCGAAGGAGTCATTATTTGATGAAGCGTCACGAGGTCTTGTCATAGATTTTATGGAGCTCCCAGTGTCTGAGCGAAATTTCCTGCTGCTGCTGATTGTCGCTGATGTTGCCTGCTTTATGTAACAGGAAATGATAAAGTCCATCTCGGGGTAAGTTTGCCTCACCCAATCGTTTCCATTCTGGAAAATCTTTACCTGAAATTGAAGAATCCAGCAAGACATCGGTTTGTCATCAGATTACAGCAATAACAAAAATCTAATTTTTATCGTGGAATTCAGATACACTCTGTTGCACATGGTCACACCACGAAAGTATGATATTGGACCCTCAGTAGCGAATAGAAAATCACCTGTTGTAAATCCAGAGGCAATATCAATATTTCACAGAAAACGGCTGAGATGCCATACCGCACAGTCGGAAATGCATTGTGCATATCTGGCACTAAAAAACAACGACGTAACCCAGCCACCATATGTGAAGATGACCCAGGTTCATGATGATTGCAACTTGCTTCACTTAGATGGTATCAAGCATTCAACGTGGTGTCAAATGGGAACATTTGTCAGCTTTATACTGTATTCTAAGTTTGGACTACATATTGACATACAACAGTTGGAGAGAACATACCCAGGACGGATAATAACGCAACAATACGGTAGCAGTAGGAAATCTGTATATATTCATCGGGAGAGTCCATGCTTGTATATACGTGTTTACCAAAGTGTATCCATTCGTTTTTCAACGGAAGAAGCTGAAGCAGATATGCTTGTTACCAACTATGAACAAATCCTCGGAGGTGACCAACAAGCGAAGTTCACGGGGTTCCAAACCAACTGCATATGAAACGAAAGCCTGTTTCATATGGATTTACAAGGAAGAGCAGACTACCTTTATGGGAATGGTAAGATAATTTCTCCTTGAATCACACAACATGCGTCTCGACATGCACGTACAACGAGCTATTTAGATCACCCTACACACCAATAGAACGTAACACCCAATTCAGAAAAGGGTCATGGACCAAAACCCATATTAGACTGAACACATAGACATACTGATCCAGGGCATAGGACTCATCCCAAGTGGTGCACAATACGGCTTGTGTAGCCCCGCCTTAGCTTCATCCAAGCAGAACGATTGCATTCAGCAGAGCCACGCATTTTGTTCAGCACAGGTGTTGGGTCCTCAAAATCCCACATCAACCCTTCTATCTCAGATACAATGCATCAAACAAAGCCTGGAAACACCAACACAGTAAGCATGTTGTCAAAATGCTTGGTTAGCACAGCAGATATCAGTGATTATACACAGTTCAAACATTCTCCCTGTTGCATGACAACTTTTGTGCAAAGACTTCTGTGGACGCACTCTGATCAACATGCGGAGAACAATGCATGGCTTAGTTGATACAATGATTCGTCATCAGCGCATACTCAACTTTCTTGGTTGTGGAGCAGCACCCAATATGTGTGGGGAAATCGTTTTTATAGGGTTTAGGGTACAAAACTAAAGAACTAAACAAATTTGTGACTTGAAAAGCACCACTGCATTCTCCTGATAGGTGCTTCTCAAATCACAAATTTTCAAAAGTATCCACCACCAGCACTTCACTGGTACCGCTTAGCGCATACGGGTGGGTTCAGGAAGCGTTATTGCACAGGTTGCTTTGAGTGCATGGGGCACATTACAGAGCCGGCAATGTCCTGATCCTTCAATTGCATCCCATATGCAGCCACACGACACGTCGACTTTGAATTGCTTATGAGAGCAATTAAAAGGGAACACTTCTGGCCCTGCTCAAGGGCGTACTGAGATGTGTACTGGGCATAGTAGAAAGGAAGGGAACACTCAACACAAACCTGTCCAAATTCCAGATTGCTCCAGGTCAGTACTACGCTTTTTTCGTAGCAGGAATCTATGCATCTGATTAATATGCAACACATCTGACACTGGAGAATTCATTGACAACGAATTTCGCCATCAATAGGCATCCATTGCATAGCCCAAACACTTTATCCTATGATAGAAAATGCTTGACAAACGAACCCAATAAGCATCCAATCATTATAAATCCACAGAGAATCCTCGCATTTCGGCTTCTGTTTGTACAGTTCATGCAACAGGAGCATTGTCTGATTTTTCAGATTAATGTTCAATATCGCAGAAAAATTGCCTGTTCACCTGATCCACGTCTTCACCATAACCTCCATACAAGCTGCGTACTACATCCAAGCCTTGTGTGATGTTTCCTATGGGCACCTCCCACTTGGATTGGCCAATGGGCTGATCCGCCAGATTGTGTACGAAGAAAGCCTGCCGCAAAATCAGCAAACAACACAAATTTCAGCGTACATGCATTGAGACATGACCCATACCTGACATGCGAGAGAAACCGTGCAAACAGAAACAGGTTCCACGGGCATACACGTTGTAATGATAGGATTGCTACCCGATCAACGCACACATGATTGACAAGGTGGAACACCGTCTGCATATGAATGGACATTTGTTTCGGGGATCCAACTGGATCTTGCTGACTTCACACCTAGAATCACTTGCACACAAATCATCTCGAGCCTGTGCGCTATAGCATGCTGGAACCGAGAAGCATTTGATAGAGAAAAGTGCATGAATCTTGAAAACATAAGCGGGAGCACGGCCCATGCAATCGACCCTGAAGAGGCGTTTGGGGGTAGACCCGTAAAGCGAGACCTTCATCGCCATATTGTCCAAAACTGGCATGAGTCCTGGTCAGGGCACACAAAGCTTGAGCCCTGCTTCTACCAGCAAGTTCGTCTTTTGACAATCACACGATGTCGGCCAAGGTGCAAGTTTACAATTCTGATATATCAATGTTCCATGACCAGCGAGGAAGATACGGTCATGAACATCCTATGACCTTGCTATCCACTGAAACATTATTGGAATTCGCACTGTTGAGAAATTCAACCTTGACATGATGTTGTTCATTTTGCAGTCTTCCCCAGCGCACTTCCATGATGTCCCGACTAGACAAGGAAAATCACAGCAGACTCTCCAGAGTTGTGATAGTGCTGATCCTATTGGTTTACGATTCCGGTGGCGGATCTGTATCATCAACGAAACACATGGGCTTCCCTAAATGCAGTTGGAACCAAATCGAACAACCAATCTGCAGAGTGCCATCGGCCACCGGGATCCCGCTCATCAGAAGACACTGGAAAGGACACCTCTTCGTTTACATTAACGTGTTCTGATCCCTTGGGCGTATGTTTTTCCCGATATGCATCAGCTCGTTGAACTTGATGCAAAGGAACACGAATTATTGAGCACTGGGTTGTGCTTTGGAGAACCTTGTGTACACGCAGGTTTTACGGCGATGGAGAAGGGCAAATATTCACAAGACCCTGGCTAAGGCCATCAATAGCGCACACCGAGGCTTGTGTACATCACCGCCAAACCCATGAGATTGCTCCATCTGCGCCGCGAAGCACGAACCAAGCAGAAACCTAGTCCAAATTTGCGAAGGCAGGCATCGTGTTTTGATACCATCAGGTTGGTACAGCTGGGCCTTCCGGGCATCAAATCAACTCTTCAGGAGATGTGTGCAAACGCTCTTTGTTTCTCACTAATTGCGTACGACGTCAACTTCAAACAAAAAAGGATGCACTTGTAATCCCCGGGAACGTCCTAGTCCTAGCAAGACAGCGAGCCAACGGGCTGTTGCAGAGCTGACAAGAACAATCCGCACAAGAGACTGACCATCTCTTGGTTTGCAGATTTTGATTTACGACTGCACAGTCATGGCCTCACCGCCTTGAGTGTGAGGCTGTTGCCCTGGCCCAAGTATAGACCTCCACTGGTAGACGGATATCCTCCAACTACCGAGCGGAAACACGGATCACCGGATCGCCAGCTAAAATGTCTGTGCGCGTGTCTGGCTGGTAGCGTAGGGTGCACTGCGACTTACCCAATTGGGAGAAAGTCATGTCAATTGTTGAGATTGTTTTGCAAACCCGGCGACTGCATTTTGTGTGTGCACACTAGCATACTCGCGTTGATGCGACCGTGCTGCCGGTTGCAACTGCCAGTTCTTGATCTCCTTCGCAGGAAGAGGTGCGCGTGCATTACACAGACGGGGGAGGGGCGAGATTAGGGCCGGCTAAATGACCTGCTTTCACATAGACCGTACCGACAACAAGCCCACATAGCACAATCCCAATACCCCACATCATGTCCACTAGGATGAAGCAGCCAACCAGGAGCACAAGATGCATTGCCGCCAACCAGTCGCCGCAATGCATCTTGTGCTCCTGGTTGATGGAACAACAGCCTAAGGTCCTGAGGCACGTTCGGAGATTGAGTCTCAATAAGTGAGTCTCAACATGTGTCCATGCGTGGGACACACACGATAGCGACATCTATTTTGCATATGCAGGTGCACCTGATCTTCTCCGACATATGAAACCGATGAGGCGACGTCAAGGGTGCGTGTGGTTGTCTACGTGTACTGAGCTTTAGTCCCCCGACAGCAGCTTGGTTGAGTCCTCAGGACATAGGTGCAATTCCCAGGGGGGGCAGTTGAGGAAGCTTGCATTAGGTGGTGACTGCCGGCAGTCTCATCAGAGAATCCCGCGAGACGAGTCGCACGTAGAACAGCCATCCTTGTTGAAATCACTGAAGTCTGCATGCAGCCTGGCTTAGCGATGGACAAGCTTTGGATATTTCCATCAAATGTGTATACTTCAAGCCAGTTGCTACAGTCATATGCATACGTCCGGCGGTCATGGTGCTCCCTCTATCGGAGCGTTGCTCGTTGCTCGTTGCTCGTTGCTCGTTGCTAAGGAATAGCGCTAGCGTGGGAAAGATGAAAGTGATTTCCATGTTAGGGAATCACAGACCATACGAGTTGATTGGGAACTGATACACTATTCTGAATTTCAGATTTTCCAATACGCAAAGCAGTGCTGCGTTTGACATTGAGGGGCGACACAGTAGCTCATGGCTGAAAGTGCTGTGTAATTGCTATGGCAGAAGGTCATCAATGTGAATGATTTGAACACCAATACCGTCACCATAAGGACCCAGAAGGTTCATCACGAAAAATCTATTCAGAGCAGTGACGGGGCAAAGTTTACATTAAATAAAACTCTGGGCGGTTTGCAACGAAAAGGTGTCGGCAATCGATGCATCCAGAGGCTTGAGCATGACATTCGCTAATGTGCCGATTGTTTGGCTCTACACCAGCGCAGACTTCCAAACACTCAGAAGTCCTGGGAAGCTTTATATATGTAACCAGAAAGACAGAAAACAACACATTGTCCTTTCTGTTGCAGGCGAACAATGAAAAGTATTGTTCTTGCATATTGGATGGATTGCCACTCTTTTGGCGTTGATGAAGATGTTCATGATTAGTTTGATAAAGGTTGGAAATACCTTGCAAACATAAAATTCAGAACGGCATTCGAACGTGATCATTATCATTTCCTTGTCGCATTGCCTGTACAACGTTGACGTACTAGAGTTGCAGCATCTCTAGGCGCAACACAACAAGCGAGCAAGCCAACAGTAGTTTCTCATCACTCACGGGAAAATATGAACGAGTATTGATTACGCGCCTGCGTCGACCGTGAGTTGTCACCCCCACCAGCGAAGGACAGTGCGCCGTCGAACAAGCGTCCCTTGGTGCAGGCCCCCCCGCAGTCAGTCTGGGGGTCATCTGGAATGCTTGGTAGTTTATCAAACTGCGCCCGCTTTCCAGTCTCGGGCTGCTTCATGGCACCAAACTGCACAATCCATGGGTTCTTGCGGAACAGCGCTACATCAGAGAAAAAGCCTCGCTCCACCTGGGACGGAGAGCAAGCACAAAAACAGTCTCATGGGTGTTTGGAGGTCTTCTCTGTTGCTGATTTAGAAGGATTCAGGAAAAAATGATGTGAAGGAAAACATGCCGGCACAGTGCCGGCATGTTTTCCTTCTCATCAATTTCTCACGTGAGCTGATATTTACATTTGAATTATCGACACCATTGTGACATGAAGATCAAGCTGGGCACATAGATGGGTTCACTTCATCCATGGCAGGCTGTGTCCATTTCCATGGAGAGACGCGTCCAATGAAGGAGATAGATAACAAAAGAAGTGTATTTGTGATTTCGAATCAAGAATACAAAACCATGCATACTAGAGCAACCAACCATTTTCGAGCATACATGTGTAGTTTGCAACAGAAACGTTGCTGTTCATGTAAGACTACTTGGCCCAGACCACCATGAGGTACTCACGTAAACAGCAATTGCTAGGCGCTCTTGATGAAAACTCTGACCAAAGTTAATGGAAAACCTAAACAGGACCAGATGTATGTTTCATTTGGAATGATACATATACATCAATATACAATATACAACACATATAGCCACCGGTCCCATTACACCAGCCTTCTCCCTGTGCACAAACAATTTACACACAACAATTGAGCAACTCATGGTTGAAGAATTATGTACAGATAAATTCATGTGTTCATGACTCTCGAAACCTTGACCCGTGCATACTTCAAACCATGCTCCCCATCTGATTTGAAAATGTCACTCTTTATCAACAACAAGATTTCCATTTCAAGACTATATCTGGTACACTATCTGGATGATTCCATTTTGTATGTCCTTAGCACAGCTCGGTGTAAACACACACCAGGTCGACAAATCGTGCGGCACCATGAGGTGCCCAATCTGGTCGCATCTGGATGACAACATTTCCCTTGGTTGTAGCGCATTGCACCAACTTGTGAGTTGTAGAGCCTATCAACCTGTCGAACAATCTTGCTGAGGCGAGGGTTGTGTGGGGGTCTCGCAAGCACATCGAAGCTATGAAGCACAGAATGAAGTTTTTTTCCTGAAAGCGACCGTGGGGTGTGGTCATC
>NHOP01000226.1:0-17423 GCA_018697155.1 Pyramimonas parkeae | reverse complement strand
GAATGCAGACTCGGGGGCTGTGTAGGTGTTGCGGTTTAAGTGGAACAAAAACTCATGACGGGTTGTGCGACATTTCTGGGATACATGTGATTTTACTTTTGAGACATCTATCACATGGTGTTATCAAGGTGATGGATGTGATAGTCTCATCGGACGTGAATCGCCAGCCAAGCCAGCATGGCCTCTGATAGATGTGTTGAGGTGATACCTACCCACATCGTGGATTGAACAAGCGCAACCCATAAATCAAGCTGACGCCCTACCAAGTAGCCCCCTGACATATTTCGTGATTGATATCTTGGGACATCTTCTTTGCTTACTGAGCATGCAGCCATACCGACTGGGTCACTTGCTTCATCCCATTGCTCACAAGTTCAGCTTGAATTGTGTATGGCGTCATGAATGCGCGTTTGAGGCAGAGAAATTCAGTCCAGCGGAATATGAGCATGGTCATTATCATGATCTTTGTGTTGGAACATGCATATACTTTCTAGGGTTCATTTTGTGTGTTTGTGTTGCGTCAGGAAATGTCTTTTTCACAGATACTGCATGTCAATCGGGTTGGAGGCTTCAATGCCATAGGCTCAATGGACTCTGCGCTAAGATTGCGTACCATTGACCAACTGGATTGTGTTCGCTGGTTTCAAATAGATGTTCAAAAACAACCTAACTATTCCTATAGGGAATACAAGATATATGTCTCTTCAAGGAATACCTGCTGTGCGCTGCGAGGTGCTTGCTCGACTCAACACACGGATATGTCCTTTGTCATAGTTGTACTGAACAATCCTCGGCTTTTGTGAATGTGTATGGACGTCCTATGCCGCATCCTATTGCATGTATAGCCATCTTGCAGGCTGTGATCTGATTGGTTTGTCAACCAAATACATTCCAAGTGTCTCGCTGTGGCTTCAGTTCCTCTGGCTTCGGTGGCACAACAAAAAACGGGTCTATGACATCGCTACGCCTGCGAACCCCAGGCTTTCACAATCATGTGAGCGCATTCTATGCGGTATCGAGGTCTCTTCGGCCATGTTTGATGAGCATTAGCTTCCCAAAGTACCGATCTTCACGTGTATTTCCAGGGCCCTTAGTGTATACAAGACATGCATGATGGGCATATGTCATAGTAGTACTGACCAACCCCTGGCTTCCTCAAGTGCGTAAGCGCATCCTCTGGAGCGTATGGCCACCTTGTTGCCATTAATTTGCTGTTGTTTTTGTGACGAATACACCTGAGAGTATCTCGCGGGAGATCCAAATCCTGAGGCCGCGGTGTGTAAATTAAGTGCATGACGGGCCCATGCCATCTTTCCTTTGACCTACCCCGGGCTTCCGCAAGCTGTCCTATGGTGGACATGCCCATCTGGTAGCCTTTGACCTGCGGTTGGAATGACGACCAACAACGACCCGGAGTACCTCGCTGCAGGTCCAGTACCTGGACCCACAGTGGGTACAACAAATTCATGACGGGCCTATGTCATAGTTACACTGACCAACCCCAGGCTTTCGCAAGTGTGCATCATGCATCACACACATGCTTCATGTGTGATATGCCCATCTTAAGGGCGGTGATCTGGTTGATTTGACAACCATTGACATCCCAGAGTATCTCGCTGCCTGTAGTGCGTACAAGAAATGCATCATGGGCCTGTGTCATCGATACACTGACCAAACTTCCGCAACTTGCATGCATCTTATGGCGCGCATGGCCATCTCAAATTCTTTGTTCTGTAGTGGATATGACAACCAACAGTCCCATAGAGCCTACCTGCAGCTCCAGTTCCTAGGGCCTCAGTGTGTACAACAAAATGCATGACAGGTGTCATAGTTACCCGACAAACTTCCAGATTTCAAACATGTGTGTGGGCGTGTCATGGCGCATCTGGCCGTATCATCGCCTTTGATTTGATGTTGACACAAATGACAGATAACGCCTTGGAGGTCTCTGCACTTATTGATATTGCAATGTGTACAACAAATGCATGACAGGCCTATGTCATTTATACTGAACAATCATCGGCTTGTGCGATTGTGAATAGGTGCCTCATGGCGCATATGGCTGTGATATGGTTTTGATGATCAAAAACATCCTTGAGTCCATTACTTCGGGTCCAGGTCGTGGGGCCGTATTTCGATGGGCAATTGTCCTTACTCATCTTGCTTTGTTTGTTAACATTAACGTTGTAAATCTTTGCTGATAAAGCTGAACTTAATCTTACCTGGTTTGTCAACGTTCAGCTGATATTGGGCTTAGCTTATAACTTTCCTGGTTTTTTCAGCTGTTGCCTAGTTTGTTATCGCGAGCTTCGTTATCTTATCAGCTATTTCATGATCAACTTCGTTGAGCTTAGCTCAACATTATTTGCTCATTCGAATTTGCAAGTTCATTTTGCTGCTTTCATTATGATGTATTTAAGTACTTGCAGTGTGGCCAGTATGGAACGTGACGCCGACAGTAACATCCGTGTAGACGCTAGTTGATAGAGCTGCGCAGTTCAGTTTTCACAATCCGTTGAACCTGCAAAATCTGCCCGATGTGTGCACTTTTGTCGTTCTTGATAAGCCTTTGTCAATGCCCGACAGCGAATATTGGTGAGAACGTGCAACTGGAGGTCGGCACTGGATGTACCGCTGTCTTCACTTGCGTGAATCCCCATTTTCGTGCAGGAAACTTCAGTTTCAAGCCGCTCAGCTACCAAGTGCTCCTGAGGAGCATTTGAGCAAGCACAGGCGCAAGCTGGCTAACTACATATCCGTGCGTGTGTTCAACGGCAACGTGGTGCTGGAGAGATGCAAGGAGTTCTTCAGAGGCTCCATGCGCACCGCTCCTCAGGCAATCCATACTGGTGCAGGTGTGACAGTGTGCAAGTGTCCGATTTGCGCTGGCTGCCAAATCATGAATGACTTGCTAGTTTGTTCATCGCTGCATTCTACATCATGCACATCTTGAACCTTGGAAAAGTCTTAAGACTGTTGTTGTTTCTTGGATACGTTCGTCTCGAGGTGGACTCCTAGTCAACATTCGGATAAGCATATCCTGAATCTTGCTGTACCGTTTGCTGCCAACAACCTCAAGAACCATTTCTGTCATATACGATCAGCACCGAACAGTGTAGAAATAGAGTCTCCATAGCTTTGAAGCATCCGCTTTGCGTGTGGGTGATGCCAGGGAGGGACGGTGCCTAGTATGCACATCTCGACATTGGATCAGTGCTTGTCGGGCGTTGGTTGGTTGGTCTTGCAGGCGTGTCGCCCGGGGACGAGCGCGTCTCACTCAAGAGCCCCTCTGTGGCGGACCCGGCGCTAGTGAACGTTCACCCGAGCGCGCTTGAGGAGAGGATCAGGCCTGTGTTCATGGCATTGCTTGGAGGAATGTCGTACGCTTGGATGCATGCGCTCAACACCACAACTGTCCACGAGCAAGACATCCTCTACCGAGCGGTGACGGAGCGGCCATCGTCTCAGGTGAGCTAGCCAGCTTTGATGCAAGTGTTGCTGATCAAACAGAATGTTGAGCCCGCCAGAAATACCGGCGGCGGGTGCTTCTCAGTTGGGGTGTGGCTGATTGTGAATGCCATGAGATCCGCCAGACAGCAAGAGCAACGATCAATCAACGCTCGAGCGCCTGAGCCAAACAGTGTGGGTGAAGCATGTCCAGCATAGTTTGAGCGAAGCTCTACTTTCCATCCAGCCCAGCTGCATTTCATTCGGTTAATTGCTAAATGATTGGACAGCTTAAAATGACGTGGATTAATTGCGAGTGCGCCATGAGATCTTGCAGTCTGGTTCAAGCTGCTGCTTGTACACCACCGATCTTCAAATCAAATGCTGTTGCTAGACACCTTAAGGACTGCAGGGATGATTTGTTTTTCGGCGATGTTGGATGTTTCCTTGGCTGATCGATACACTCTTTGCTTGGTGCCGAATGGAGACTTGGTGTCTCAAAAACACTATTCAATTGAATGACGTCACAAAGCAATGCGCGAGGGCGACATGTAGCAACTGGGCAGCATGCATTATACCCTCCTGTGCGTGCAACTGGCAGGGCCTGGTGACAGTGAGCAACCATGTTGCCAGCCTAGACGACCCGGTACTGTTGGCTGCCTCCCTCCCCCCGAGCGTGCTGTTGCAGTCAGACAAGCTCAGGTGGACGATGTGCGCCACGGACCGCTGCTTCAAGTACGGCAGCACCATCTCCGGGTTTTTTCGCGCCGTAAAGGTAATGCCCAGTGCCCTGCCCTGCGCAGCGATGCTTGTGCCGCTGTCAAGGGGGCTACCGCGGGTTGTGCGCGAGGCGTTCCTGAAAAGCATTGTGTGTTCCTAATGTGCTGTGATTTTTTGGAGAGAATTTCATCATTGTCACTGTCGCAGTTGTGCATGCTGCAGTGCCAATTCGTACTACGAAGTTTGTGGTTCAAATGGCCTGCTGTGCACGCAAACTGCTTAATTCAAACGCCGCTGACATTGGTCTTCCGGGAGGCTGCCCTTATCCATCGCGCAATTTTTAGCGAGTGTTGAATCAGTTCTTGTTTTTTGGAGACTTGGAGTGCTCTGAGATGTGTAGCTTGGACGATGAGTGGAATTGGACCTTGTGGCGTATTGCACGAGCGAAGTCTGGGGATCGTCACAAACAACATCTGTCAGGAGTTAAATGTGTTGTCATGTTTGTGAATTCTGTTCCTTCTAGGTGCTACCATTGGAGCGAGGTGCAGGGCTTGAGCAGTGGGGGTTAAGAAATGCTGAAAACAGGGTGGCTAATGGCGAATGGGTGCACGTATTCCCAGAGGTGTGCAGGTTACTGTTTCCAGAGATGTGCCCTTTGGTGTATATTGAATATCCACATATCGACGCCACAGACCTACCATCGATGTTGGCTAGAGCAGATATCAACATTTTGTTCCTTCTTGGTGATCTGGAAATTTGGTGTGTGCCAAGGACATTACGCAAATGGATCACATGATTGCTAGGATGTGTTTTTTCATGAACAGGGGACACGGTCAACTGATGGTGTAGTGAAGCCGGCAAAGCGCGGAGTAGGTAAGCTAGTGGCAGCAGCCTCCAAGATCGGAGCCACGCCCCCCCTCGTCGTGCCTGTGGTGCACATAGGCATGGAAGAGGTCATGCCGAAAGGTGCTAAGGTGAATACGTTTTTCGCACTTGAGCGCCATGCTTCCCCAGGGGTTCCCCATAGGGTGATTCCGCGAGTTGTTTGTCATAGCAACGGGTTGCACACAACCATCTTCATTTATCATCATAGTAAATCCCCCGCAAGTCGGGGGTTGGCGAAAAAGGTTTGTAGAAATCTGGGTTCTCGTACTATACAGCTGGATTTTTGCCAATGGTGCTTGTGTTGGCGATTTCGTACAGATATTGTTCAGCTCTACACCAGATCGTTGTGCACTTCGTCAGATTGTTATCCATGTCTCCTTCTTCCCTATCCGGTGATTGAAGAGAGTCTTTGAGTTCTGAAATTTCGTCCACGAACATTGGTTTGTTGTTTGTTGCCTTGTGTTGTATGTCCACACAGATGATGTAGAGCCAAATGTAGGATAGGCTCACCAAAAAGCAGCTGGTGTGTTATCGAAGGTCTTGTAGTTGGCCAAGTCCATCAGGCACAGTTGCAAAAGTAGCTGAAGTTCGACGAGGTTGTCACATGAATTTGAGTCATGTCGATCCTGATTCTGCCCGCCAGTCAGTGTGGGCAGCGATTACTTTTGAGGTCGTGTGCATTTGGCGTTAAGCATCGCAACCGTCGTTGGAGAGCTCACTGCAAAAAGGCTGAGATGTTGTCGGAGATCTCATGCTCGTCAAAGTCTTGCAAATGGGCTTGGTTGGGTTGTTGGAGTCAATGAGAGCGTGTTGGCTGATTGTTGACTGTATATCACATGGCAAGTCACTGCAGGTAGGCCTGTTCGATCTACCAACAATGTAACAGACTTGAAGTTCTTGTGTGGATGATTTGTTGCAAACTTGTGGTCTCGCGTTTGACATGGAGGAACCTGCGCATGTAGCCGTTGAGGATTGAGAGTAGAAAGTTGTATGGGCTGGTTAGTCACTAACTGCCACATGAATGAAGCTTCTGCTCTTCTTCAGGAATGACTTGGTGTGTTTGGTCTGCGTTTGGTGTGTGTTTAGTATGTACCGTCGAAATCGCTTGGGTATCCCACAAGTCCGCACTCAAGATGATCATGTTTGGATGCGGCTGAGATTGGGTTGCTAGGCACCGCAGGCGGCCTGCAAAGGCGTAGGCGGTACCTCCGCATGGTCTTAATATGGTACCAGTTGGTTGTCGATGAGTGCTGTAGAGGTGTAAGAGTTTGTGGCGGGAATACCGTTCATGAGGCCGGAACCCTACCACAAGTCGTCTTTTCTCTTGTCAAAGAGATCAAAGAGGGGAAAGGGTTGGGGGTAGTCAATGGGGAATGTCCATTCTCAGGGGAAGAAGTGTGCTACAACCATGTCCGTCTCTGACGCCACATTTTCTTGTTTTTTATAAAGGATGTTCTTCACAAGTGCTTTTTGGATCCAATTGAAGTGAGATGCATGTCTCTAGCTGGTGTGGAACAACCTTTGATACAAACTTTGCAACAACATGCGCTTTCCCTCATGGCGTTCACATTTCGAGAACCATGGTGCTGACATTTTGAGACTGGACGTCTGGTGAGAAATTTCGCAATGATTAGCATTGCTCGCAACTTGGAATTCGTCCATCCAACAAGGATGGGTGACAGGATGAACCAGAAACCTCTCTGATGACCCCAGAATTTGGAGTCCCGCGCTCCAATTTCCCAGCAATCCAACATTCACCTACACCCTAAACCTTAAACCCTAAAATGCAATCAGGACGCACGTTACTCATAACTGAGCAACCCTAAATATTGCTGTGCTTGATTTATTGCGCAACCATGTGCGCTTGAAGACATCCACGGTGCTTGTCACATGGCTCTCCGCTTTGAATCAATCCGGTTCACATCATTGACGGCTTCTGAGAAAACCAACATAGGAATTTTCATGTGACTATACCATTGATGGCTGGTGCCCGCACTCACCCTATGTCGTGCAGTGGCCATCCATCGGGCAAAGAGCATCTGTGTTGATCGGCACTCCAATCCCATTTGATGATCTCCTAGTTGCGCATGAAGCGGGGCATTTCAGGAGCAAGGTGCGTGCTCTCAGCAAACTAACAGTGCGAGATCATGAATGAATTTTGATTGGCACACAAGTTGGGGTAGATCAAATTGTAGTTAGTTGTGTAAAATTTGAGTCCAGAAACTTTCCACCAGAAGTGTTCTGAGATTTGTCTCTGTAAACTTGTTTGAACCATTCTTCACAGCATCAAAACCTGTGACATGCACCTGTCCATGCTACCACAACTTTATATGCCCCACCAAGCCATGTTTCTGGAATCGCAGGAGTTGTATGATCGCATAGCAGAGCGTGTGGGGACGTCGATGCAAGACCTTCACGCACAGCTCAAGCATATGCACAATGCCAACGTTGTCCATGAGGCCCAACAACAACGCTCTGGCCATTTCAGGCAACATGAGTCTCACATCATGGGTCCGAACAGTGCTTCAGGACCCATTAGCATTTCCCACTTGGAAGTACAATCCAGCATGCTTCATCCTTGCTCTCAAAATCTGGATGTATTTGTGCCTCCCTACTCAACACACGACAGGACACGCTACGGTTTTGCAGCTTCCTCGTGTATACATGGAGCAAAGATGCAATTATCTGGTGAACTGGCAAAGTTGGCCGAGCGGTGCGGTTTGTTCCGGATGACAGTGAACACGCCTGCCCTCTATTTGTAGTAGCACGTCGAATCGGTTGTCAAAATGTTGCGCCAATGACATGTAGAGGATAAGGGTCATTGTACTACCAATCCACTGCTCGGCTTCGTTTGATGGTCAGGATATTCTGGTTGTGAAGTAAAACATGACGTCCAACACTGACTTTGCATCATGCATGAGATGTGTATGTGCATTTGATGAGACATTACCACTACCAGTTGGCTACCCACCTGAATGAACTACCCACACAGCAGAATTCTGTAACTATACATCACTGCGAGGAACAGTGTTTCAAGCCTAGCATCTACGAATGCCGAGAAAAGGTCTGCAACATGCGCCCTTAACGATCATAATAAACATCAACGGGGACATTGTAATGCATATCCGAACAACCTTCTTGCTCATCCGAACAACCTTCTTGCTCATTTACTCATGTGGCATCATGTATTACACCAATTTCTTGTCTGAGCTTCTGCAGCTGGTGCAGCCCCTGGGGTACAATGACCACCGCACGTAGCATGGATGACAATGAACCAAGACGCTCTTAGCGCAATCACTTCACTGATGGAATTTGCAAGATGCCACGTGTCCATCAAAATATCAGTCTACGCTTGTGAATGAACTAACACTCGCTCTTAAATACCATCACATATGGGACATGTTGACCCATCCCGAATTGCGTTTTCAGATGACCCCAGAATAGCATATGACCCCTACCAGCTGGACTGTGTATATTCAGGGACCCTTACCCCTACAGCGAGGAGCACTGTCCACCAGCTTCGCACAAAAATTGCATCGAAGCATAGGGCGACCCTGGAAACCAACATATATAATCAATGTATGATCCAGGGTCAATTTATCTTGTCCTTCCATCAGAACAGTCCGCTGATCTCATTGAATCCATGCGGAATACACATCTTGAGTGTGTGATGTGCAGTCGGCGAGCGAGCTCTGCATCTTGGTACACCTCGGAGAACTCGTTAACATATGGTCCGAAGCATGTCTGCTCCAGTTTCTAGGGTTGCTAAACAAGTTGTCGAAATTCAATCAACACACATCACAAGGGAAAAAATTGAATGAACGTGTCAACTTCCCTTGTGAGCATACATGATTTAATTTTTCCTGGAGTCTCAGTGTTCCCGTGCTGCTGCACACCATGCTGCACGGCTTTCTACCGATGTGAGTTGTCAGTATGGAGTCCAAATCCAGGATGCAGGATCAACATCATGTGGTATATATTGAATGGACGTCATCAGAATAAGAACACCGACATACCTGCAAGTGAGGCAATTGTCAATGGTTTGAAATCTTAAATGTGCTTGGGGCACTCACAATATGATTGCCCAATGACAGGGCTATTTGGAATAGTCGTTCACACGCATTGATGCTTCCCTATGATTCGCATACTGTTGATGATATGCGAGATCAATACCCAAATCACAACATGTAATGTGAAACTATTATCGGAAGACTATGCATTAGGCCATCTCATTGAATTCTGTGCCATACTATGCACAGCGTGTGTGATGTCATCGCATCATCCAAGGAGACCTGCTGACGCAATCTAGGTCTGGAACAAAGATGGGGAACTGGTTTTGTAAAACAGGTGAGCGCGAACTTACACAACGCCAAGCATTTTCGCAATGAAGTCAGTGGGCAGACTGCAATGCAGATCAGTTGTTGCGTTTACAGGAGGCTGCATAAATGGGGTGCTACTCTTCAGCCCAGCATCTATGCAAACCTTTTTGGGAAAATCAAAGGTAGCCACAGGTTGACCTTCGATGGAAAGATTCCGTATCATGGTCGCTGAAGCAAACCCTGCCCTGCAATGTGACGAACATTTAATCAAGGTCATTTGCTTTGCTACCTATGAATCTTTTGTGCCAGATCCTTATCACTGTCCTTTTTTTGCGTTGAATCTCACCCAATCACCTTCTGGAATGTCGCACTCGATCTGATCAGGCTCCAAGTTGTTGCGATGATAAACATAGCAACGCACTCCCTCATTTGTAACCCCCTCGCTCTCCAATGGATATGCGACAATGACGGCGCGATCATAGACGTCTGGATATTCTTCTATGGCATCTGCCTCAGCTAACTTTTGTGGGAACATTTCTGGGCAACAACCCAGAATATATCCCACAACTGCTTGAGAACTGTGCAATCCTGTAGAAACTTGAGCATCGTCAGGTTGGACATCTACACGCATATCTAGCCAAACTTTGTCCAATATCACACCTGCGTAACCGCATGCTTTGCACAATCTGGCTCCATAAATCTTCGCCTTGCGCACAGTAGATATCCCTTCTAAAAAAGGTTGAGTCCAGGGCATCCCACTTTGCAGGAGGAGAAACAAGACAAACCAACAAACACCCGCTCATCAGCCCAAAGATAGTATTGCTGCCAACCATTATTTGCACTGGCACAAGTTGCTGCAAATGGTCACTGACACTTTCTTCGAAATCTGACATGCATATATGGCAATTGTGGATATTGTGCTTTGCTGCAAATTGAAAATTCATTGTTGGATGTTCAGTTCATGATGTGCTCGATGATTCACATCACACACAATCTGCCCTGGAAAAATGCACAAGTAGAGACACAAGCAGAAAAGATATGAAAATCATTTGTTGTTGATATCCAAGGTTGTTCGAGGTCCTTACGTTGTATCATCAGGACGCAAGCTCCCATAGACGAAGAAGTGGGTGATGGGCTCCATTAGGTTTCTGCCTTTCTGTATGCTACCATTACGAGCTTCCTGTTATGGTGGCCATATATCAAAAGAAAAACGGAGATCACCCATCTATTCAATAGGAATTATCGCTTTTTCATCGATTAGAGATAAGTTTTTCCCTGTGTCACATGGAGGGAATTGTAAAGAAATCAATGCAGATCGGAGATACCCACTCGGCAACTACCAGCCATTGTCTCCAAGACGAATTATTTGAACCAGAACCATTGGAGTTGCCAGGAGAACGAAAATGTATATTCATTACAGTGCACCTTTGCTCAGGAAGTGATGGACATTTAACAGAATCACTGTGTGTGAATGCAGTAACTGTGCTCAGTAAACTTATTTGAAGGCACACCACATTTGGGAATCCAATGTTTCAATTTCAGAACAAACCAAAAATTGTTTCTGGGTGAAAAATCTCCACACGAACCATTCATAGAGCAAAATCTTGACCAACACTGGCATATGCCCATAGTACACGTTGGAACGTCAATGGGATTGAGAAAATACAATGTGGTTCCCAGATAGCATGATGATAGAGCTGCTACTGATTTGTATGAGGCCCATATCGAAACGAGTTAAAACCTTTTGTCACGCGATAATCCGTTTATGTCATGAGGCACGAAGGGCTGCACATACGTCGTCTCACCGCTGTACTCAGGTGGACTCGGTTCGTGTAGCAGTTTCTGGGATCCTTTGAGGAAGCGTGACAACGAGGACGATTTTGATATCTATGATCAAAAGATGTTATGTAAGAAACTAATCGGGTAGCACAATTTAGATATGTTGACGACACCCCGCATTGTGGGTTGACGCTCAACGATGCGAAACTCGGCGACGAGCATGTCATACGACTATATCTGTCCAGGTGAAGTCCACAGCCGTGAAACGCTGAAATACCTCTCCCTTCCACGATTGTAGATAAATTGTAGATAGATGGGGATGGTCTTGCTCCTCAAGACTCGACCACACATGATTGGCGAGTGAGATGGGCAGTACCGACGATGGTAATCATGACGATGAATACCTCTCCCCTCCACGATTGTAGATAAATTGTAGATAGATGGGATGGTCTTGCTCAAGACTCCACCATACATGATTGGCGAGTGAGATGGGCAGTACCGACGATGGTAATCATGACGATAGCAATATGAAGAATAATGATAATCGTGATAGGATATGATATCACCATTAAAAAACAAAATTACATCGATGAAATAGTACAAATGATAATATTCATGGTAGCGATAATAATGAAAATTATGATCGTCGCAGTAAAATTGTAAAAGAAGAAATAAATAAATGATAATTGACAGTACATAGTACCCACGCACACCGGGCGGTTGGTTCGGGTCTCCCAACCGCTAGGTCATATAATCTGCCTATCAAAGAGAGTGTGTTCGTCGATCGGAAATTGCATGTCACTCCACTGAACAATAGGAATCCTTTTCATCCCAAGCTCAGCATAGAGTTCAGCGATTGGCCAACGTGACTGTGCCACGATACTCCACTCGTGAATCTGGAGGAGTACACTCGATACCACCCTTGCGCGTCAGATCGTACGTGGATCGCACGGGCTAAACCCGCATCAATAGTAATTGGCGACTTGTGTTGCCAATTATTGGTGCCACATCTGATTACTTTTGGCCGATTCAATAGTCATCCCCGATGAGAGAGTGAACATACCAATTGCGAGATCAATCGCGGTGAAATCTAGCGGTTCAAGGTCACTCTCAACCTGAGTTTTTGGACACGTGCGAAACGATGGCAGATAACCTCATCTACACTCTCTCGCTAAGTTTGTGAAATGAGGCAGAATTTGAGGGCATCTAGAGGATGAGAAAAATTTGCTGCAATTTAGCACGGGCATCTTTTGCAGACAATCAACGCTGCGTCCCGATGAAGCCCACAATCATCCACAGATTTATCTCCTGTGCATTCTATGGTCGTCCAAGAATGATGGTATTGATTTGTAGGTGATGTGCAATTTTGATTCCTCCGTCCCGTATATGTCTTTTCCCGGAGTTGAGGGCTCGTATGGAGTTCCTGTAAGGTGGAACTGCGAAGCGCGAAATCGAAGATCAGATCTCCGTCAGAACTAAATTTTTTATCCGCATTTCCACGCTTTCCTTTCCGTTAATTGTCGATGTCATTCACCATCAGTGTGGAAAAGGCAAGGGAATTTGCTCCCATTCCGTGTGGTTGCTCATTCCCTTCTAGTTGACTGCTTAATATAGCCGCGGCGTGGCAATATTCAAAACGCTGCTTGCACTCCGGGTCTCCATTATTCTTTCGGGCGGGGTAGCGCAGCACCCCCCGATCGAGCGTTTTAAGGGGAAGTATCTCTTGCGTGATTCCAGGAAATGTACTGGTGATTTGCGTTATGATGTGCGCCATGGATTTTCCCGATTGTCCCGCTTGAGAATTCGACAGCGCTTGGAAGATCCTTTGGGTGGAATATCGTTACCGCAACAGTGAACGCATTTCGAACAACCTTCTCGATTTTTTCGTTGTTCGCATACCTGCTGCAGTGGTTGTTCAGCTGGAAGCTTAAATTGGACATTGTCTGTACGACCTGTCCACCCGCTCGCGAGATGCGCACTGAAAAATCCCTTGGAGGTCAGGAACACGAATACCAAGTTGCAGGTATACTGCAGCTCGAAACACGTTATCCTTCACCCTAACATATGTACTTGGTCAATATTCATTGACGCTTATTTTGATGGTTTATGCATGATGACGGAGCGCAATGACTACTGTTTGTTTTGTTGTATGAAATTGTAGAAGTTGATTTTCGGAGCCGCAAGCTTGTGGCCGGTGTTGTGACAAGAAAAATAAAGGCAGTGGTGCATGATATGGTTATGATTGAAATTTCGATTTTACACTTGCTTCTTTTCTACGTGGTTCGCCTTGAATGGTGTTTGTCAGTGCAAGCCAAGGCTCGGTGAGCCATGGTTGACCAAACCGTCGGAAGTCGACTTCCGTCTCGACAGGATAAGGGCCGTGCAATTGCAAACATCTTCATCGTATCTATGATGTTCTAGACATTGATTTTTTTTCAGATTTCCACTTTACATTCCCCTTCGAGTTATCGTGGTCGATCGAAGATGTGTACGTCAGCCGCAGGCCGCTGAGAGGTCGTGGTCGCACAGGCGGAAATGCCCAACCCCTCAAAGTTTTTGAATTGACCTTGATTAGCTATTCATCTTAGTGGAATTGTATAAGCCAGATAGTCGCTTACATATGTCGTGACGCGTATGCGCCTCTTTTCGTCAGTTCGCTGGACACATGCCACAAAACTTGGCCTAACATTACCCCAATTGAACTTCCCGTAAGCTGAAATGACGTCGCTACGCTAGAAGTCCACCCAAATTTTGCTCATGGATTTTTCGGTTCGATTGCATTTTGTTAGGGGGGCTCATACGCTAGTGTTGTTTACCCACTTTGTGTGTAGTACAATGACGTGCGAGAACCAAATTTGAACTGATGCCATGTAGAGCGGGAACAAGCCACCCATCAGTGAGGTTCAGCTTTGGACCCAATCTTATGTCCATGAAAGTGGGTTAAAGTTGATACGTATGACGTATGCCTTAAATTTTCTTCTCACAATTTGAGAGTGAATTGTAGTTCAAAATGTATCCTATCTTCACGCGACCCCTTTATGTACCAGCACGCGTGCGAGTTTCTTCCCTTTCGGCTGCTACCTACAAATTAGAAGGTCCTCATTACCACTGGGGATTATCTACGTACGTTCGTGTACGTGTCTTGAGATTGCAAAAGATGTTCTCGATTGATTGGAATTTTTGCTCTTGTACCCAAAAGAAACCAGAAGCGGTCGTTACTTACAGATTTGCGCGGCTGTCGTGTATCTTCTGCGAGCCTATTTTTCTCCCTATTTGAATGCGAACAATGCCCGACACGGTCTAGGACGCTACGACAGATTGTACCATTCAGGTATCTATAATGGCATCTTTTTTTTTGGGGAAGCTTGCCTGTTTCCCATGTTCAAGCAAACAAACAGAGGGTGACTTGAAATTGAAGCTGTCAATGGTTTGGATTTGAGAGCTGTGCTCCGTGCCTCATACCCGCATAGCGAGACCACGAGCCCCAGGTGATCTGTCATCTATTTTTCTTGGTCTGGTTTCAAGTTAGGAATGTGGGCTTTGTTCAGGTCCTGGTCTGTTGTTGAAATGTCTTAAACAACAATGACATGTTTTTGAACTATGTGGTTGCAATTGCAGGGCCAGCAAGCGCATGTGCTTTGCCCCTGACTAGCCATGAATACTCTGAAGTGAAGCAGCCACCTTCTCTCTCGCTGGACATTGCCATGCCAAACACTCCCCCAAAGGTCCCCTTGCTACAATCACAGGTGAGCACTGGATTGCGCCCGCATTCATCGCGTTGCACGAGAACCTTGCCTTTGCACTGCACGAGAACTTAGCGTTTGTACTCTTATGCTTTCTGCTTCTTCACAGCGTTTGCTTTCGCAAAGACTGACCTTGCAACGCTGCTACTCGGTCATGCGAGCCGCGCAAGCCTAGTCATCAAGTGTACCTCTACTGTTGCAGATCTCCCTCGTACGTTTCTTGGTCATTTTCCACTACCCATCTAGCCTCGCTGCTGAAATTTCGGGCGCCGCTTGAATCTCTTGCAGGTGAAGTTGAGCGCGGAGGGCGTGTTCTGCTCCCCGGCTCTTTCCATCAACCTGTCCACGCCAGCGTCTTGCGGGGATGCCTCCATGATCAGCTTGCGTGGTCCGTCCGACTTGACTCTGTCCTCCGCCAGCTCCCCCACCCACGCCGCGCGCTGGTCCCCGGGGAGTGTAGACGGAGCCTCCCCATGGAAGCTGCGCAAACGCATGGAAGCCTCGCCTGCCAAAATGTTTGACTCGGTAAGCACCCCTTGGCCCTTTGCTCGTCAATGTTTCAAAGGCGCTTGCGCATCCTCCTGTCGTTGCGTTGCTCTTGAAATCTCTCTTTCCTGTGCAATTTGGAACGCTAGGTGTGTGTTCCTTGGAGCGCTCCCACTGGTCGCTTGTTCTCTGGTTTTCATTGATGAAGATGACGTTCCATGCAAATTTGATTTTTGTTTCAGCTGGCTTATGGAGCTTCATGCTGCATTTATGGATGTCTTCACATACAACTACAACAACATCAGCAATACATTCTGTGAGAGGCTACAACCCACACAAAGGCAGCAGAGCGCCAACCAACATCCTGCACACCCACAACGAACACCCTCGCGTATGTGACTGCGACTTCCCTTGGTGCTTGCCTTCTGCCCTTGCTTGACGCAGGAGTGCGCACGGCGCGAAAGGCACGGGAGTAAGGCAGCCACCGGCCCCGGGAATGCTTCAATCGCACGCGAGCACGTCCAAGCCCTCTCGCCCGGCCCAATTGGTAGTGTTGCTCCTGAAACAGCAGCCTCGGCCGGGGAGAAATCTTCATCTACCGAGTGCCCACACGTGGTGGCTGGGGCGCAAGGCATGCGCGCTTTATTGGCCGCCTTCCGCGCGGAGCTGGAGTCGCCCGGCGGCTCTGCTGGGCAGATGCTGTGGAAGCAGGTGCAGGCTTTAGAAGAAAGACGCAAACGGTTTTGGATTTATTCGAGACGGATGGTTTGTCGGACGTGGCGATGTTGGGGATTTGGAGTTCGATTGACTGATGAATCGGATGGGTGGTGCCTAGCTTGAGCTGGGATAGATGTGCTCATGCAGAGCTCGTTTTGTGCTTAAGGGGCTATGTTTGCATTATTGTTGTTATGATTATTATCCTTTTTTTGTATCATCAATATCTTTATTAGTATTTTGCTGTAATAATTGGTGACACCACTTTAAATGCGGCGCATGCAAGAAGCGAATTGGTAGACTGATAGGGACACGCTTGCCAAGGATTTTTTTTTGCGTGCATTTGGTGCATGGATGTTGCAGCACTGCATAGCATTGTTTGAGCGTCATGTGGTTTCCTCCTGCTTTGCCCAAGGTTAATTTATGTGGAAGTGTAAAAGATGTTGTGGATAACCAAGGATATTATTAACTTTGTTGTGCTGTTCTAAGGAAGCTTTACTTGCTCATGTTCTTGCTCTTGACCACATTCAGAAGTCTCCCACTTGTACCTGATTGAATTATACATGATTCTTCCGTAGCATGATCAATTTGTTCATCATTCTGTATTTTTGTTTCCCTCTGTCTCCTATTCTTTCTTTGTCTGTTTACAGTCGTTGCTGAATTGTGACCGGTTGTCTGACCGCCCCGGCCCCTGCCTCGCTCGGCGAGCAGAGGCTGAGCGAGCGGCGCCACCAGGTGTTGCGGTCGAGCGCGGATAAGGAGTCTGTGGGCTTAGTGCTATGCTCCATGGCCAAGGTGCTGATGGATGAGGGCACCCACGATTCTCGTTTTCGGGAGGCGGTGGAGCTATGCAAGGCGGCTGCGCACTCTGTTCGAAAGCGCAGCCTGGGCCTAGCCTACCGCCTGGGCATTGCACTGCACAGATGCCACCGCCTCGATGACGCAATCCTCGTGTACAAGGTGAGTCGAGCGGAGTTCCAGCGACAGACAACAACGTAGGCAGTTGGTGGGAAGAGCGGACTTTGTTGCTTTGTGAGCGAGTTTCCCTTTAACAAAAAGGGAGACAAAACGCAGATAGGAGGATGCAGTGATTGTTTGTGGGAGCGACCACTGGGAGCTTTTCCATGTCCAGATGGAAGCTAGTGGGAGACGGCAACTGTGAAAAAGTTTAATTAATGCCGACTTGGAATATACCAGGATCGAGTCTGAAAGTTTTGCCCAGTTCGCTCTGTGGATGAGAAGGTCTTGGCTCCTGCTTTGAGCGTAGTCGTCCGGAGTCCAGCAACAACTTGCACGTAGAGGGAAGGGGGGATGCGCGCCTCGCGACGTA
>NHOP01000225.1:0-17428 GCA_018697155.1 Pyramimonas parkeae | reverse complement strand
ATTATTATTACAAAGCTCCTTCATTGGAGACCTCAAACACCACGTTGCTGACTTGTAGAGAGTCTTTGCTCTGGCAAAGCCCCCCCAGCAGTAGTCACGGTAGTTGTTTACTTTTGAACAATCAGCTTTTCATGGTGGTTGTTAAGGCGATTGGTGTGATCACTCGCTAATCTAAGATGACCCGCCAGCCAGCATGGCCCTTGAAAAAATCACCGGCCGAGGCAGTCCCTATCTGTGAGCCCAGACAACCTGCAAAACAAGCCGACGCCCGAACATCTAGCCCCCCCCAACATGGTTGGTTAGCGATTATTGTCACCAGGCAGCAGGCACCTGCAGAAGGCCTGCGCCGCCTGCGTGCAGGGACAGCTCCTTCAGAGCTTCCAGGAAGGTGGGTGACTGCTCCAGCGCGCGCGGATGGTTGTGGTGAAGGTTGTCTCCGACAGTGGCTGCAGACTCGGGCGGTCCCTCATGAGCCTGCAGCACACACAACCAGGAGTCATCTAAACGTATTGGAGGAGCGCTTCAACTAATTGCTTGGTCGCAAGAAAGACCAAGCCAACGAATCAAAAGAGCGATGTTCGTACAGAGAAGAGGACAACTCCATACCGAAGGCGGCTCAGGCTAGAGTACCGTAACAAGCATGCGCCTGCGCGTGGGAGTGACCTGTGGATCAGACAGATGACAAAACCAAACGGAGGGAATAGATGTGGTTTAATCAAGGAAAAACTTGGATCTGCATAGGTTATTGTGTTCTTGCTTGAGTCGTCGAGACATGTTAAGCTTAATACCATTGTTTTTCACGGATGGCTTACAGCTGATGCTATACACATCAAAGAGAGTGTGCATCTCTGGGAGATTATGCACTTCTGGACAATGCAACGGCCCTGAAAAAATGTATCATGTTTTGTGTATTCAAGGAAAATCTGTGCTTGAAAAAATTGCACACCTGCATCTGCGACTACCAATAGACCAGCACATTTGGGAAATGATTTTGTCAGGCGAAGTAGCTGCTCTACGTTGCAGGGGCTTGTAGGTGGTTCTACGACTCAGCACACCTAGGTGAAGACCCAACCCTGTATCTGTCATTCCGTACGATGGCAGGCCAAGACTCCTGCTACACAAAAGAGATCGAACTCGCTATCACAATGATGACGCCCGAGGCAGAGGTACAACGCTGTTGGAGCTGTATGAATCCCGCATTCCAGAAACGGCCAACACTGCCCTGTGCTTTATCCAATACAGGATAGCAAGCTAGTCCGCAATTCCAGCGCGTTCATTTTCACCATGGCCAACATGCTGGCGGCACAAACTACTTGAGAATCGCGCAGTGTATTCTGGATCCGGGTCCTCATACAGCACAAGATCAAGCCCCATGGAATTACTAGTGGCTGATTCAAAGGTATGCACCATATTGAATTGCTGTGCTCTGCACATGCTCATCCTCTCACCCCACACAATTGGTCGCCCTGTAGTAATTAAACATTTACACGAAAGATGTAGCAGGTGCGTCTCTGAAGCACAAAGCATGTGTACATGACCAGCTTGTTTTAATGAGGTAGAATTCGTGTACCCGGTTATCCGGAAATCCCACATCAAATCCATCAAAACATCATTGGGCCATCGAATCTGACACCCTAGAAAAAGTTCGCTAGGGGTGTCAACTGAGACTTTACCAAAAACGCTTGAAATGGGATCATCAAGGTTACATAAAAACTTCATTCTGAGTGGTGGATATTTTCGACAGTCTGGGTGGACTCAACTCAGATAATCTCCACCTTACTGATAGCAAACACAGGGCAAACACGTGCTCCCTGGTTTAAACCCTGGTTTATCGCGTAAATACAACACCTTCTTGTGATGCAGCAAGAAGAGTGTGGAAGCAAGACGCCCAACGTCAGCAGAGTTGGATCAGCCTAGCAAGAAGACTTGATGATGCACTCAGAATGTACATTTTATGACACTACAGCGTCCACGCATACATGCGAGTCTCCCTTGGGCTGTCCATGTGCTGAGTCGAGAGCAAACTTTACTCTGTGCAGCCCAATTGCAGGCTCGCTACGTTCTGCTCGCAAGGGCCGAGCTCCAGCCGCCATTGCCCTAGTACCCTGCAGCACCAGCAAGACCACACAAGGCGCAGAACATTCAACAGTGCCGTTCTTCTATATGATCATTAAGTGAAAGACGATCCTGTGCAGTGCCAATCGAGAGCGTGTCAGGGACATACATCCTACAGCAAGTGGTTGGACAGTCACTGAGCAATCGCTGTCTTGTTGCATGCAATCCAAACAAAAAATTCTTGTGATACAGCGTCCCTTTGATACTTTTTCTATCCTCTACCCAACTAGTCACAGAATTTTCAATGATGTCACATGATCTAGAGCTAACAAATTGCAATATACCAAAGCATATCTTTTGTACAACTACAACAGGGCACATAGTACTGATTGGACATCTCAACCAGCAACAGGCATGGACGTCCATGCAACTATCGAAACATTCTATGATAGAAAGTATCTCGGTGATGTACGAAGTCAGATCCAAGTATACGCGGTCGAGCAAGAATGTGACCAGTGGACAAACAGAGAAAAAACAAGCTGGGGTCCAAGAAAGCCCATCATATGCATATCAAGTTGCATAATCATAGACATTTCTCATGCTTACCTTGGTATTGAGAGTGGAACCTGAAATAGCTCAATCAATAAGCCTATCACCGTCCACAGGGGGATGCAAAGTCAACTGCAGGAAAAGTCAAGTGGCATCGCAGGAGCATCCCAACAGCGATCAGCATGCAAAAACACTGTTCTTTCCTTACAGTCACACAAACACGCTGCGATGAAACAAAAACACTATTTGGAGCAAGGACACACACCTCCGCAACAGCGTGGTGGTGGCCGAGCGGCTTGAAGTCGCGCTGACTGGTCGCCCCCTCCCCGGGCCCGATAAGGCGTCCCAGGTCCAGGGAAGGCACGTGCACTGGCCCGGCAGCACCACCACGCCCGCTCCTCAACTTGGACGACAACCTCGGCGAGCTCCTGCCTGTGCCGCCAGGGGTATCGGTTGCAGCACCCCTTGAAGATAGTGGCGGGGCGGAGGGGCTCCGCGCTGCAGGGCCCCCAGGCCCTGGACGCGCCACCACCCGCCGGGCGCCCGGTCCGACGGACATGTTGCGGGGACCGTAAACAATACCTCCCCGGACACCACCTGCTCCTTGTCCGCTCAGCTCCCCGCCGCCGCCGCTTAAGGGGGGCGGACGCCCGTCCTTGAAATGATGCGGATGTTGCAGGTGCCGATCACTTTGATCGTTGCCAGTCCCGGCGGCGGAGGTTGCTGACGTGGAGGTTGTGGCGCGCGGGTGGAGGGGCGAAGTGTGTGGGCGAGGGCGGCGTCGGGGTGTTACGAGGCTCGGGTGCGCTTGTAACCACCGGAGCACGTGCGTGAGTTGTGACCACTGCCCTCCCCGCCTTGTTACGGCGCGCAGCACCGTGGCCAGAGCAGCTTGCAACGCAACCTCGTCCTCCTGCTCCTCCTCATGGGAATCGTCTGGGCCGTGGCCGTGGTCTTGGCAGTTGCTTGGGATCTCCTGAAAGCGATGGGGAAGCGAAATTTAAGCACCGTCGGGTTTGTGTACGCAGCAGGGTAAAGTATATTGCAAACGACCGCAGGCACTGAGTAATTTCATGCTTTAGAAGTGGTGTAAGGCCCTGGCTGTTGCGCTAGACTGCAGGTGCGCTTGACGCCAGATGTGCGCAAGGCAGATATGTGGTGTGTCTCGCTCGCTCCGGCATGCAAGCATGCGATGATTTTGGGGGACTTATCAGGAGATGACCAAAGTGTAATGTAAAGTCTCATCTCCATGATGGCAAGACAACACGGCTAATGGTGGCAGAAAATTCAGGTGACGCTAAAGACCACCTTGCCAAGTCAATTGAAATTCTATTGAATAAAATTCACCTGATCCCAATTCAGGGACTTGGGCACAACATTCAGGTGATCTGGATCGGAGTGGTTCACACGGGCCGGTAGTGGGTAGTCTGCAACGATGGCGTGGACACAACAAGAAATCCATTGTTGTACAAATAACACTGGCAACAAATAGATCATGTGAGTCTTTGCACTCCTCCAAATATGCCATACCTTCCACTCAAATTGGAAGCATCATTGTCTTTCAGATCATGCATCCAAGCAAACTGGTCGCAAGCACAGGTTGCGCAAGGAAGCAAATCTACAGTATGCTCATTCTCAAATCATCTCAAGATATGATATCATGTTCAGGTAAGGAATGATTCCTCAAATATGGACCTGAGGAACACGCCTGTCAACATTGATTGGTGGCGTAAGTATGCCCGCTTCCGCCACTCAGGAGCTTCCTTGGCGCTGCTTCCATGCATAGATATGCGCATTGGAGGGGGAGCTGGGGTATGATGTTCAAAACCTAGGTTGCTCCCAGAGTCCTACAAGATCAAGGGAAACGCACTGTGAGATAATCCTATCGACTAGTTGCATGGAAAGGGTCTCCCTGGCAACCAGACACCTGAAGCAATCAAGCCGCATTCCAAACATAGATGCCACTGTTGACCAACAGACATGAGGATGATTGTCCTTTTTCTTCTACTCTTATGTTTACAAGATAAACAGACACGGAATAGGCTTAGCAGAATGGATGTTGCAACTCGTGCCGTGCTTTTCGTACATTGTACGACAAACATCCACAGAATGTACATCAGTGCAGTGTACATACTCTTTCACCTTTGCCTTATCAATGAATTGAGATTGCACCTTGATGTTCAATCGTTCGTCAGTAGCCTGTTTGGGATATAGAACAAGTAAATGGCAGGCGTGAAACAGGATGAAATGTTGTAGCATCCAGTTTGTTGGTGCGAATTCAAATCTTTGGCAAATTTCAAAAAACCTGGTGATGATCAAAAAGCTACGGATTCAGCCTTCTCGATCCAACATATGCACAGGATCGATCGCAAACATAGTCTGCATAATCATTTGATGACTGTAAGCCATGCAGACTGATTTTATGATGTAAGTCAACGCTTATATCAGGCACCCTGAAACGGTTGAACACATTCGATGAAACGCTTAGTATCTCTGCAGGTTGTCAGCTATTTCAATGATTCCGTGAGACGGTAGATTGTCAAAGGCAGGCTTTACGTGATTATGTAACCGTAGCGTTTTCGGCAATTAATACAGCATGAATACAGTGAACTCACCATAGTCTCTAAATGTCAAACACTAAGGCTGATTTTCAGGAAGCCAAAGCAAGATTTCAATACACATCCCAAACCACAGGTGTAGTAAGCACGCGCAAACACCTACCTCAATTTGAAGTCCAGCATTGAAATCTCTCTTTTCCGATTCGACACTTTTCACATTCTCCCCTATCGTGGTACCCGACCTTTGCCTCAACTGCCTCCTGATTACTGGTTCACGGGTCGTTGATGATGTATTTTGTTCGCCACTAGAAAGAACAGCACTCTGTTCCGAGATCAAATCGTTGGGCGATGGACTGCTATCTGATTCTAGGTTTTCATCCAATCGTGCATGAACTTTTGTGCGAATGCGTGCGGGGTGCGCAGAATCCGGACGTAGCCGTCGACTTTCTGAATTTAGGCTACTGTACAACATGGGTGTCCGCGTAGAGCTCTCCCTACCTTGAGAATTTATGTGAATCACATCCTTAATACATTCTACGCGCTGCGTGCCTGTATCACCGAGCATACATGCGGAGGGGGTGCCTTATTGCGTCACGTCTTCGGCAACCGGGTTCAAGGATCCCGTGTGAGCCAAGGTCGAAGTTTCGCCTACAGTGGTTGTCATCGGCACAACACGTACTCGGCTTTTGCAGTGCACGTCTATGCGTGTCAATACATCTTGCTACGTCAACGCGTATCTACACGCGAGAATCGTGTCAGTGGTTGGATATGTTCCGAAAGCTAACCGCAAACAACGTGCGGGGGCCGTGCTGGCTACCGGTCAACCATGGTCCAAGTGCTGCAAAGAGAAGCGCGAGGTCAGACCCGCACCTCTGCCTCCAGTGCCAGGTTACATTGACACAGTTCTCGATTGGCCTTCATGTTAGTCCGGATTCGTCATTGCAACTGAGTGTCATAGGTACCATGATGTGGTTTAGAGTTACACAAGACAAACATCAACAAGAAACAACTGGAACCGTAACAATCGACTGACGATGTGAAGGCCTGAAGTCCAGGCCTGAAGTCCTCGCCTAATAGCCGAAGGGCTGGCTCTTCTGTTCATTTCGTCGCTAGCCGGAATGTAAGACTGGGTAAGGATGGCCAGGGGCATCCTCGGGAGACAATGGGCCATGCGAGCTTTTCGGGTCACAATCAATCAGTGAGTGATTGTACCAAACCCCCAAAGGATCATCATGATAAATGGGTTTACGGTGCTTCAAACGCGGGGATAGATGGTACTGCATCCGCCGAAGCTTTCAGAGGCCATGCTCTCTTGGCGGGTCGTGTTCGACACGTGAGTGACTGTACCAGTGCCCCAGACAATCGCCCATATAGATAGATACCACCACAGCCGAAAGAAACATCAAAGGCTACAGTGCTCGGCGGTCCATTCCGGATTAGTGAAGTGATTATACGAATCGCCTTATCAATCACAATGATATGTACTATCGGCGGAGGACTATTCTAGGAGCCATTCTGACCTGGCGGGTCATCATCAATCAGGTAGAGATTATGAATTCAGGCCAACAATCACCATGGAGGTACTGCTTCGGCCGATCATTCCACACAGGCCATGCCTGCTTGGGTGGTCATCTTCGATCAAACCGTGATTACAACAATCCAATACGCGATCACGATGAAAATCGTAGCCTGAACAGAAAATAATGACGCATTTGTCATGAATTTTCCAGCATGTTGTGTTTCGCAAACCGGAGACCGATCTCCTGCGTAGTTGGCATAATTACGGTTCTCATTTCCTCCAAGGAGCGCGACAAGGCACCAGTGGCCGCAAGTCCTGAGTACACGGTTGGCATGTGAAGACTCGTTGAAAGTAGTGCAGAGGCTAAGTTGGGGATTCGACCGTGCAACAAGGGCGCACACAAGGCTGAACAATGGCGCAAGATGCTAATCAATGGGTTTCCCGATTGGTAAGTTTCAGGGAGATAATGATTCTACGTTCAACGATTCATGTAGCCTGGGTATTGTCTCGCTCGTAACAATGTCAGCGCGAAAAACAAGATCACGGTTGCAAGGTGTACTTCCATACGGAACGTTGTCGGAAGATAGATGTCGGTGGACTGAAGTTCATCGGTGTATGTGTCTGCTATAAGTGAATGACACAGGACTGTAAGACGAGTGTAGTTTCACAGTATATTAGCGAGATGTTCTGGAGGAGTATCGTCATTTGACCAAATGTATTTGAGTGTGAACGCACATCCAAAGTGTCACCAGGGTGCAGGTGTTGCTGTATCCTGAACGATACAAGAATCAATGGCATGCTTTTGATACTGTTTATGAATAAGTTTGGATGCAACACATCGATCTTGCGTGAAGTGATTCAAATGTACCATATTCTCGTGGGTGTCAGTCCTCTGAAAACAGATGCAGCGATGCGTACGAGAATAGTCAGTTGGCAATGCAGAACTTAAAGTTGGTAAAGTGTGGCATGCTACAATGATTCGATTTTGAGTGAACTTCACTCACTCTGTACTCACTCACTCACTCACACTATACTAGTCCAGTCTTCGTCCAGCAGTTGGAATTGCGATGTGGTTAGCCTTCTCCAACTTGGCAGTTGACTCCTGCTTACATTAACAGCTATTTTTTGTTTCCAATACACTTCTCGGCTTAGAATCATCTGCTTTTCCTTTCCCTAACGTAGACTTCATCTCAATTTGTTTCAATCTCTCGCAATATCATTGTTCTGAAACACATCGCCCTCACTCGTGAGCACCGCGACGGACAATGTATTTAGAAATCATTGAGTCAAGTTCTAGAGGATGTGGAATGACGCCTTAGTATATCGTGTGATGTGCCTGTTGCTAGTGTAGCCCATGGGTGGACTCCGACGAATGATTTAGGCCGCATCTACCTGCACATGAGGCGTCGGGATTTCGCACACTCAAATCTAAGTCTGTTTGGGAGGCCTTGACAAAGAAGCTGTGCAGCACAGGAGTGTACTTAAGAGACGATTTCCTCTGGAATATATCATTCGTCTCAGTAGGTTGTGACGATGTGAATGCGCAGTTGGGCTGCGAATACGAAGCCTTGTGGAGTTCAATGTGCGATATGTATCATCATCGCGGTTTGTCCTTTCATTCGACTTTATATTCCTTCTACTGCCGCTGAAAACACTACTCCTACAGTTGAAAACAGGCAATGAAGCATGCGCACAAGTACCCTATCAGGAGCGATAATACTCTGCATCTTCGTATGGTTGATGCAGAATGTTGCAGCACACAAGTGCCGGCGGCGCACAGGGGCGGTGGTCGGGGTACTTGAAGAGCATTACCTGCGCACAGACATTGCCTGCGGGAGCCAACTGTGTGCATCTTGCAAGTGCACTCGCCACGCGCTACATAATGACGCTGGCCACTACCTGGTCCGTGACTTGCCTGGTTCCATCTGTTTGTAGTTGAGAAGTGAAGAAGCAGCATGCAGGCCGCTCGCCGTAACAGGCGCAGTCCATACAGCGCGGAGGTTTGTCGTTAGGTGGAGGGGTTGCCTATCCTCTTGCTGATGAACGATGATTTTGGGCCAGCAGCATCGCTGCTTTGATGACCCCTGCCACTAGACAGCTTCAAGAGTCTGCGTTCATACCAATCACAGGATTATGAATGTAGATAGTGCTTCGTCGTTTTTTCCTAGAATGTACAGAGCTGGGCATAATGATGATAGCGTAGATCATCTCTTCGGTGGTTACAACGTATTTTTCAACGGAGTGGAGGGTGCGGATTGACGGATACCGCAGCCAGATATCGTATTTGGCTATAACGACCATTGAATACCTAGTCTCCAATATAACATCCATGCAATCAATTTAAAGACATTCAAGGCCCAGAGGTGAGGGGCGTGATGTTGGTACCCCTCTAGCCATGACCAGTTCTTTTGCCGCTCAAGGGAGCATGTAGCTTGGGTGGACCACCTCCAAACAAGCACGTTGCTATGTTGCCGATCGTTTATCACGGACCATATTTTTGGAAAAGCAAAACAATGTTTTGGTTGCACCAGCCACAATAGAGCTGACGCATTGTTGTATTGATTGCGTTCAATGCAGATCCCTGCTGCTGATGCGCTCGCTCAGTATGTTGAGGTGCGTACCCTAAGTTCATTCCTGCACTTCCTCACAATATGGGGACATCCTCGAACGCGCTTTCACCCTCCCCTTCACCCCCCTTGGTTTGCGACGCATCTGTGTTTGATTCGCTGAGATGCAGGCACTTGATTCAGCGGCATGTAGCAGCGTACTTTTATGCGTCCTGTCAGCAGTGGGTGGAACTTGGATGCAAATCCAGCCAACGTAGTCCTTGTCTTCGTTTCCGGGACTCAACACGTGCGTTGTTGGATCAGCGTCATGGGTTTCCGGCTTTCGTACAAGCTAGGACGGATTAAAGTGTAGCCTGTCTCGCAAGGTATGAAATTTTACTCTCGATGGCATGACTTGTTCATTGTATTCCATATACAAATTGCCATCTCGTTGCACAGATGATTAACTGACAATTTGGATGATGCAGGACAACAACAGCCTCATGTCTGTTGCCTTGTCTCCAAATTGTATTTGATGCTTAAACTGGTCGGGCAATAATTTGGATGCCCTGTTTTGCAATGACAACGTTCTGGGCCTTCTTGTGATCCAAACCCAGAAGTAGCATCCTACGCACAAGAAACTGCCCTCGACTTTGAGAGGCTTGTACTGTGCACAGTATCGATCCGTGTGCCTAGGGCGGCTTACCATTTGGCCTGTGTGCAGATATTCGAGCGGCCGGAAGTGAACAATGTCATCCTCCTGGCTTCAGCGGTGAAGGAGGTAATAACCCATGGTGACCAGAATTCTATGCCTCCTTCATCTGGATGAATCACCTATTCTGGCGGCAGGCGGTTATTGCTGGGACTTGATCCTTTGTGTTTGAGGTGTTAACCAAGGATTTACGGAAGGTCATGCTGGCTCGCGGGTCACCTCCAATTAGCAAGTGATGATATTGCTCTCCAAAACAACCGCCGTGACGTGCCACGTGTTTCAATGATGTAGTTTTATGTCAAGTTTGGTTCATCCCGTTGCTGCGTGGCTCGAATTGTAGCCAAGATTTCATTGGGTTGAAGACTATGTTGGGTGGCAAAACTTGGTAGGTCATTTCGATTATCAGGGGGTCTTGCTTCAAGCCCACACCTGGGTGGGCATTACCTCAGTGGATGTTAACAAAAATCAAGATACTGCCTGGTCCGACATCTTCGACAGGCAAGTGATTGTGCCAATCGCCTACAAAATCACCATGATATGTGGTGGTTGTTGCGTTGTGTATTCCAGTCTATGTAGGGAAGCAATATGCGCTTTGTGGACTGATTTCATTGTCGGCGATACAAGGCGGCATTGAAATACGTTGATTGTCCCAAGCGTGTGTCGTTGTGGTGAAGGATGAGTGTGAGTATGAGTGCTGGCTCCAGGCGAATGCTAGGTACATGTGGTTTTCCAACGAAGATGACTTTGCGTCACCCGAGATCATCGCTGTCAAGGCAGTTTGTATGGTCTTCCGCTATTCGACAATGACCCGCCAGCAAGTGTGTGTCCTCATGAATCGTTGGGCAACGCAATTGCCTCCCATGTACGAGGTTGAACCCAGGACCCCACATGAATCCAACCTTCTCACTATCGACTGAGCCAGCCGATATGGGTAATTAAAACAACATGAAATGCCTGCATAAGCATTAACAGTAGGACGACTTTTTCACTGGCAAGTTGTAAAGGGAAGTGCCTGATGGCATGACAGTTTCCGGACTGCGCAAGCAGCTGCTAGGGCACAAGTTCACAACCCTGGACCTCCAGTGCAGGACTGTACGCCACCTTCACTCGCAGTTCAGAGCCTGCATGGTAGCCTGCATTATTCCGCAAGGGCTGCAGACAATTATGGTCATTCTGCTAGAGCCCGAGACGGTTGATCGTGCAATCATTCTTGACTCAAAATTTCTCAACTGCGTCCCCATGATGCCGGGGGTTGGGATTTTAGTTTCCAACTGTGACAATTGTTGCTTGAACTGAACCGCGATAGCAGCGGCACTGGATTGGGCGGTGTCTGCGGCGCCAAAGCCGTTGGTCTTGGAGGGTTATGCAGGGTGTCTCCGGTATGGGTCACAGGCTAGCAGCAAGAGCATGAGAGTGGAATTCAGGCTGAGGCAGCTGATGAAGGACCCAAGTGGCTTATGCTACTACATGGATGACATTCACTGCCTCGCCACCTGGCAAGCCACATCAGCAGCCAGCTCGTCCGGCGCGTCGCCAGCGCTGGCGGTGGCCCAGTGGTACTACACGCACCTGCAGGTATGTCTTTGTGGGCACGTGTTTATTCCTGTAGCCAGCAAATGCTTTTTCTGCCTCGAGTTTTCATGGATTGAGTTGGTTGAGTTGGTTTCTCTTCATGAAATGCTTTTTCACAGGCGCCGTGCCCATTCAAAGTATGGGCATGAGAGATCAGGACTCTTACAAAAAGGGGATCATTAAGTCAATAATGGGAGACATGTTACAAATCATAGGTACAAGTGTCAATTATGCCTTTGCACATTTTTCAGGTGTTCAAATTGCGACCATGACAACTTGCATTTTGTCATGTTTTGTGGCCGCAGTTTGCGCTTGTTTGAAGATTGTTGGGCGAGATTTTCTTCAAAATCCACGTTGCCATGAAAAATTTGGCTGTTCGTATATTTTGATTGGAGTTTACGATCAGTTTCGGGACACAACATTTTTTTTTTGATCCCCCTAGCCACCAAATTGCTTAAGCAATATTTGTTCTGGGTGAGCGAGGAGTTTGAGCTGAAGCTTCCTTGCTTTACTCGTGTCCCGAGTGTGCCTCCCTGTATCCGCTGAACAAAAATTAGGATGTGTTTCTGCACCTTTTGCGTGTGGCTTGTCTGTAGGGCTTGTCGTACTTTCAGCTCAAACATTCTGTGTTTGAGTCCCGGCAAAGGCCCACTTTTTCTTGGATGTCAGTGTCAATGAGCACCCATGCTTGTGTGTATTGACTCCGACCAACATGTCTTGGGCAAGTTCCGAACAAACGCCACCCTGAGCAACAGCTTTTGATGTTATTGTTGTTCGTGCCGACTCATGGATGCAGGGCCGCGTGCCTGTGGTGTTGCTCTCGGACACGCTGCCCGCGTCGAAGGCGCCTCCCGGTTTTCAAAGCGGAGGCGCTGCCTTGGCGGGCGTGCGAGTCATGGCTGCCAGCACCTACTTCCCGCAAGTTTGGTATCAGAACCGCGAAGTGATGCAGCTCTACCAGTCCCTATACGAGGCCAGTCAAGCCAGGTCCCAAGAAAGAGATCAGACCAAAAAGAATGGGACGTGCAGGTATGGGATGCAGTTTCAATGTGTGGTACTGTCACGAGCCATTGCCAGGTGGCTAGCACAATCAACTGAGGCTCATGAGTGCAATCGTCACAGAAAGTGAATTGTGTTGTTATCTTGCATTGTATTTTGTAGAATGGTTCACAACGGCAGGTGCGCACCCAACACCAGCAATCAGGTTTCCTACAAGAGACGCCTCCGTGAAGCACCTTTGTAGTATGTTTCCCCAGAAATATTCATGTGATTGATTGTGTTTTGTGGTGTGTTTTTTGCTTTCTCATGCATGCATGATCCATGAACTTTACTTCACGTGCGTTGAGTCTCTGGTATCAGTTACATGAGATGGACTCAGAGGTTAGTGCGGCCATATTTTCACCTTGATTGCTCCAAACCCCCTTCCGTGGTCGACTGCGTTGCGTTCTATCAAAACAATTGCCGACAATGTTGTATAGGGTCATTTATGTTGGTCATGGGTAGTGTTACCACCGAATAAGCAAAATTGATATCGTCGATGCTGATTGTGCATGGATAATGTAGTATATCTGCTACACTTCTGACTCCATGCGGCCTAGTTCTGATACCAATCAGCTCATTCATGGAGCATACCAATTGCCACCGCAACAAACTCAATGGTGCCACGTCCAGCAAGTTTCGTAGAATCCTTGTAGATGAAATGTTTAGGACCATATCCCGATTGCAGTGTGAGATGATTAACAAGTATCTTGCAATAATTTAGAACATTCGCAACTTGATTGCTTTTGTGCGTTCGGGAGCCTCTTGACGCAGAAGTAACAGATTTGAGGTTCGGAGTTTCAGGGACACTTACAATGCACGTTGTTGATGAGTGTGCCAAATGTTTGCACCCGTCAAGAGCGCGCATGACTGTTGGAACCCTTCAATTACATGAGGCTGGCTACCACTCAACGCCCACCGCCTTTAGGTTGATAGGCAGCTGGCCTTTGAATAGTTGAACATCAGGACTGATTTCTTGATAACCCTATGAATGGTAGTGGTTGGAATATTGTGTGTTGGGAAGGGTGACTAGGTATACCAAGCAAAGTGCATCATGCATAGCGCATAGTGCATTGTGCTTAGTAGATGATCACTGTTTCCTTTTTCTACAATCAGCCAGCTGGACCATCACGAACGGTGCAACGCTCTAATTGTCTTTTGACACAGTATCTATAAACATGCAAGCACAGTTTCTTAGGACTGAAACTTGTGTTCAAAACGCCCCTGCGAAACAACGTTCGCATTTGCCGATTCACTCTTCTACCTTCGTACTGAGGCTTGTGAAATTTTCAATGAGGCACGTTCTTTACAAATCACCGCTTAGGTTGACAGGTTCAGCCGTCATCTATAAAGATGTGTTAGCCACGAAGCGTGGTTCACATCATTCAATGATACCTTCATTGAGGTGACAATGTGACGGCTGGTTGTAATGTTCCTGCATGTGTTTTTCTCTCACAAAATTTGAAAGGCGCATTGTAGAGTATAGCGCGTGACTCATTTGACATGGCTTCTGTCCAATCTGTAAGGAGGGCGTGCCTTTGTACAGGAAACTGTACATGCACACTTCCAATCATGTGCTGTTTGCCCTTGAATACACATGTATACGTAACGGTACATCACCTTCATTCAGAGAGGTGGAAGCCGTGTCGACTGAGTCCCGCACTAAACTCTACTGTTTCGCAAGTTGACCTTGAATATCCATGTGTAGCAAGTCCAACCACATGTCGTAGGCTATGAGCTGAATGTGTCTCTGCGTCCCCATGGGAGTAGCCTGCTGTTGTGTGCGATTTCATGAAAAACAAAGCACCTCATGTGATACATATGCAGTCGGGTGCCTATGTCCCCACATGAGTGTTCAGTTGCCCCGGGTGTGTTGTGCGACCCTTGCAGGCACTACTGGAGCAAGCGCGCTGTGCATGCTGCCCTGGGAGCTGGCAGCGCGGTGAAAGGCCTGCTCCATGTCAGCCGCTTTGACACACGCGAGGCTGTCCTTCGCAGAGGCCACCGCACGGACGCCGGTGAGGAGCCAGTAATTGTATGGGATGCTTGCAAACAGTCAGCACGGTATATTGAAACTCTCGAAGCACCAGTGATCTGGTGTTTGTTTGGGCGACTGGTATAGTCACTCTGGGCGAAGATGACCAGCCAAGCCAGCATGGCCTTTGATAAATCATCAGCGAATGCAGTGTAATCAATTGCTTAATGTAATCAATGTCATATCTATAAGACTGCCAGTCAATCCTCACAACGAACACACTCCTTTTCCTTTAAAAGCGTACAAAGCTTGTTCCCTTTCCCTTCCCCTCGTTTTGCGTCTCATGTTTAATGTAGGCGACAAAAGCGGCTCATTGACGAACCAAGTAGAGGTCAGTGCTTGCCCTCCTCATATGTTCTTTGATGATGCTCTTCACAGGTGAGGTGGTGGACGTGCACATTCTGGGCAGCGCTGCAAGGAATCGCGCCATGCACGGGGACACGGTGGTGGTGCAGCTTCATCCCTGCAGCCAGTGGAAGCGCATCAAGGAGGGGGAGGAGGTTGCACCCCCCGTAGAGTTCGGTGCAGATCCGGACGCAGAGGCAGACATGGACATGGACGAGGGCGGGGAGTTGGGGGCAGAGACAGACGAAGGTGGCGGGACTGTAGTGATTGACGAGGAAGACGACGAGCACATGGTGGCGCGACACGGTGTGCGCACGTCTCAAAATTTGCTCAATTGATTGTATAAGCTGCTAGGATCGTAGCGGTGGATGCGGCGGTTGGTATGGCCGTACTCTTGTTCCTTGCTGTTGGGTGTCTTGCTTGCCGCTTGTGGGCGATCCTCTAACTTTACAGTTGGAGAGGTAGACCAATACCTTCCTTGGGCTTTGATCTGTGACCCGGTGCTGCCTTGCGACTCTCCCTCTAACCTGTGTCACATCAGATACTGACAAGAGCCTAGTGTTGTTTCGTGTATGGAGGCGGAGGATGTGGCATTGACACAATATGGATCGGTTGCTTTTTTCTCTTAGACAGTGCCGATGATCAGAAGCTACGCTTGCAGCTTTCCTAATGGTCTCATGGGACTACAACATCTTCCTGTCGCTGGCAACGAGTGTAAGAGTTATGTTTCTTATTTGCAGATGACCGGCACTGACGTAGTTTCTTGCTGTATCATTATTGTGATTGCGAGAAGTGTTCCATGCGTAGGGTGCATTGTGTGTTCAAGAATCTCATTTTGGATTGCTACATCACTGTCTCTGCATCCACCGAAGTCTCGAGATTCTCTCCTCCGCCTCTCGAACAGCTCTGCCCAAGGTGCTGACGGCTGAGCCCGCCAGGCAAAATGCGGGATTGAGCTTGGAGCCGACGGGCACGGTGGTGGCAGTGCTGCGCCGACCGCAAGTGGACTTTGTGGCGTGTCTAGCGTCTCAAGAGGAGGCAGCGCTCAAGGCGGCTCTGCAGGAGGGTGCCGCCGCAATGAGCAACACGCGTTTCCACCGTTTGTTGTGTGTGCCCATGGACCGACGCATCCCGCGCATACGAATCAGGTCCCGCCAGGTGGGCAGCCCTTGACCAATCCTGTTGCGGTAGAATGCATCTGCGAGTCTTATCGTGTTGATCGAAGAGTTTTTAGCCCACCTCCAGATTATGTTGCATCATGCTTCATTCATTGAACTGAATCGATTGGGTTGCATTGTTTGGACTGATGTCTAGTGCAGAAAGGGGGGAGGACAATGGGGAAAGATATGGAATGTGTATGCGCAAGTCCATGGGATCGTGCAGCACAATCAACTGCTCTCAACTTTGTTTTCTCAATGTCACACCCATCAAAAGTGATGCTTTCAAAATTGGTTTGCTTACAGGACTCATCGTGTAGCGTATACACTCTGTCCACACTGTTATGTCTCTTTGATATTCAAGTGAAACCGCTACCTTGAAGCTGTACTCACGTGAACGTTGCTTTCCCTGAACTGGTGCTTATCAGAATTTGCGAGTAGAAGAAGTAAGAAAAATCAGAATGAATAAACATACGAATACCAGATGTATCCCGGATTTTGGATGACATGGGTTGAAGGTCGGCCTTGCGGTTTGACTGAACTTCTCAACCCTCCCCTCTCTCACCCTCGCAGGGGCACAGCTTGGTGGGTGCTCGGTTTGTGGTGCGGGTGGACCAGTGGGAGCCGGACTCCCAGTTTCCAGAAGGTCACCTCGTGCGCGTGCTGGGCGGCATCGGGGACCTTGCGACAGAACGAGCCGCCATCCTCGCGCAAAACCACGTGCCCACACACCCCTTCTCCAGCTTGGCCATGGAGGGCTTGCCTGAGGACTCCCCCGCACGCCCGTGGGTGATCCCTGCGGCGGAGGTTGCCAGGCGGCGCGACCTGAGGGGAGGCGCCACCCGCGTCGCGAGCGTGGACCCGCCCGGCTGCGTGGACGTGGACGACGCGCTGTCCGTGCGCCGGCTCCCTGCAACACCCCAACCTACAATGCCTGGAGCCATGACGACAGGCCCCGAGGATGCCGGAGGGGCCGGGGGGTGGGAGATTGGCGTGCACATTGCAGACGTCTCCTTCTTTGTTCAGGAGGGTGGGGCTTTGGATCGGGAGGCGCGCGCCCGCGGCACCACTGTGTACCTGGTGGATCAGCGCGTGGACATGCTGCCCAGCCTCCTCAGGTGCTTGCCAGCTCCCACTCCATTGCCGCAGTCCTTGTGTAGTAACGTTTGTGGCAATGTGTGTGTGTGTGTGTGTGTATTCAAGGAGATGGACCCTTGATCAGCAGACAGGGAGCCATGTCAACAAAGCTACGCACAAGATTCTGTCTGTGCACAAGGTTGCCTCTGAAGATCTTGTATCATGTTGAAACAAATGTCGTATGAATAACCAAGAACGAATCTTG
>NHOP01000224.1:0-17434 GCA_018697155.1 Pyramimonas parkeae | reverse complement strand
ATATATACATATTGGGATACATATAGGCTTCATGACCCATTGTATAAATTGGGATTTATATAGCTGGGCGGGAAGCCACATCAACTTATCATACATTGGAATTCCACAGCACAGCAACAATATCAGTCAGTAATTGCTCACCCATAAACCCTAACGCCTGTATGATGGATATTCGTAAAAGACATCACCAAACCTGTGATTTAGAGGAACTTAGCTGTGGCACTCTCTTCTTTGTCTGTTCCCTCACGACAATTGCCTGCCGTTGGCGCCGCTTTCAAAGCTTGTGGTTTCTGGAGGGTGTAGGTGGAGGAGAAGCAGCGCAAGCTGGTGCGTGCACAGAGGGAGTCAGAAGCGCTGGAGGAGCGACATTTAGAGCAGCTCAGTGCGGCCAGGGCAGACCGCCTCAAGGACCAGTTTGAGTCCCAACAGGCAACTGTGGAGCTGAAGCAGCTCCGTGAAAAGGTGAGCTCGGGAGTCGCAATTGAGAGGAGTCACAGTTGCATGTGGTAGTTCAGTGGAAACTTGTTGAGATACGGAAATGGGACTCAAAGTCAACATGGCTTCCTTCAGCGTTGTGCATGTGTACATGCATGTGTTCGTTCGTGTGATTGCGCATAAGCATACAAGTAAGCGATGTCCTTGTTGACAACACCACGACCTTGCAACAAGTACACTATCTATTACTCATCGAGCATAGAGTACGAAGCCAATATGGTTCCCCTAGAAGCATCACTGCATGCCCTGAAAAACAGTGTACAAGTGGCCCTTGGAGATTGCTGCAAGCTGCATGCATCCTTTCCAGAAATAAATTTCCAGGTATGGTTGAAGTTTCTCTCCAGTTAACGTGCAGCGTATCCGATTTGTAGAGTCCCAAGGAAGTTCAAGCGCTGCATTTGCGATTGGACTGCTTTAATTTATTATTATCATTATTATTTTCGCATTTTTTGCATTTTTTTCGCAATAGGAAAGGCTATGAGTAGGTATTGCCCGTGTATGCCTGCTTTTGCAGATTATCCGACTGGAGGCACCATCTGGAATTGCAAGTAGGGGCATGTACCGACCAACATATGGGGTGTTGTTGCCAGGTTCACGTGCAGTCTGAGGCCAACGCTGAGCTTCACCAAGAGATTGCACGTCTACGGAGTAGCCTGCGGTGTGACAACCTCCCATACATCCACACCGCTGTGCACTGCTGCTGCTGTTCCATTCATATCCCTTGTGGCTTATATATATTTGAGAATATGCGTTGGCATGTGAAAAGTCACAGACTCGAAGTTATCACGCAATGTATGTTGTTTTGTATTGGGCGTATGAAAGTTCTGCGTATGGAGCCATGTTCAGCGAATTTGGCAATCATACCTTGACACTAGTTCAATGGACTGGTGAAATGGATGCAATCATGAACTGATTGCAAGGGTGATACGATTGCATATTTGCCTACCTACATGGCGCAGAACCAAACACAAGTCATCACAACTCCGTGCGCATACGCGTCAATGCAAGGGTGTAGCGCTTGTTTGGTTGTTGTGTGGCTAGGTGAGTCACCTTCCGTTGTGGTGTTGTATTCTAGCACCATCTTGCATGATGGGCATTGATTAGATTCGCTATGTCCTTCAATCAATCAGACAGACGGTTGGTATGGTGCGTCTCTCGAAGCGATTTCTGGGTTGTGCACTCATTCACAGGTTGTGCACTCGTTTATAGGTTGTGTATTTGAGCATTCATGTGTCGGTATGGTGCGTTGGTAACCACCGTACGGTTTGCGGGATGTGCAGTACTGCCTTTGAGGACGTCGAGGATCACAAATCACAAGCCAACTTTGAGGCGCGCGCACGAGAGAGCCATGCCAAGCTGGCGCAAGAACAACTGGATGGCGCGCGCCAACGAGCGAGCGCCGCCTTGGCGGAGAAACACGCGGAAATGGTAGCCCAGGTGCGCCGCACTCCGCTGGCTCAAAATCTTCCTTATAGTCCTGCGGAGAGACGGTCGACATTGCTTTGGTGCTGAGAACGCTTTCACGGGCGTTTATGTTTGTGAGTCTGGAAATCGATCGGAGCAAGTCTGCATTGGCAACAAGGCTCAGTCGTAAGCGCGTATAGCCTGTTGGAACTGGTTGGATAGTGGATAACGTGTTGCCACGAAAAGGTCGTGGCTTTTTTGTTTCGAATTAAAAACGCTTGGTGGGAGAGTTGTTCTTAAGGCGTTACGTGCTGCAGATCTCATAGCAAATGCAGATAGGACGCACTGGATCCTTGTAGACAAGTACATGTTCACAGGCAACCCATCTTGCAACCATTGCCTGCGACAACCGTGAGTACCTTGCGCGCTAATTTCTCAATTTTCGGGAATTTATACAAGGTATACAAGTTTATACAAGTCACTCTACCTGTGGTGTTGGATGTTTCAGCAAACGGCTCTGAAGGAAGAGCTTTCGAGAGTCCAGGATATGTTGAAGGCTCAGCAGAAGGTGTTTCCCCTAATTGCCAGTCCCGATACCCTAACCCCATGATCCTTTAATGTGGCGGTCATGTTTAAATTGATCCGGTTATCTGTCGCAACGTCACCTTGCACCCCTTTTTAAACATATTCAGTTCACAAACATCATTGTAGTTGTGTTTGACGATTGGTACGGTCTCTTGTCAATTATAGGTGACCTGCCAGCAGTCACAATTTATGTTACTGGCGGAGGCAGGAACCTCCCACAGCCAGTATTCAGCCCACATCCCTTTGCCTTCGAGTCTCATGATCCGGGCCAATCAAGCAAAGCAATTCGGGAAGTTTCCGCCAGTCGCTTCCCGTGATTGTTTTGTCCGGGATCAGTGCGTGATTGAATTTTTGTGGTACAATCTCATAAGGCATGTGTATAACATCAGCAGGCTCTGTGAAGTGGTGTTGCACATTGATGAATTTGCGAGCACCCTAACTTTGGAAACTCCAGTATAGGGCAGGCTTGATCGTTTCCACCAGCAGGATAGACCTGAACTGATTTTTGCACCGGAATTTGTTAGCAGGTTGCGCAGCAGCATGCTGACATATTCTGTGACAACGCGAGACTCGAACAAGAACTTTCGCAAGTGAAGGTGCCTTTCTCTGACCTGTGTTTATCTGTGTATGCATTGTGATGGCAAATGGAAGCAATCACTGGAAATACTCTGGAATGCATGCAAGTGCCCCTTAACCATCTTGCAGAATGCGGAATATATCCAATGGAATGTTTCCTCCTGCGATGCGCGCATATAGTATCCCCAGTGAAGGACATTGTGATGTGGAATACATTAGCATGCTTAGTTGATATAGCGTCTCGCTTACTGGGAAGATCCCATCACGTACGGGCTTGTGCAGGCTTTGAAACATAATTGCATGCTTGTGATTGGTGCAAGCGATTAGATGCTGTCTCGGTTTGAACTCATCACCTTTTCCAACGCAGATGGATGATGTATCTGAGCTTCTTCCCATGCCTTGGAACTCGATGTTTCTTGCAAGGTGGAGTTGTCCAAAACGCGTGCCGTGGCGTTGGAGGAGTTGCAGCAATCGAAAGCCGCTGCTGCATCTGAGATAACGTTATTGAAGTCAGAGTGCTCTCGGTTCAGACAGGAGCTGGAGCGGGCTGAGGCTACAATCCATCCGGTATGTATACAGCCAGGGTATTTGAAGGGTAACTGTTCGATGGCTAGTGTCTCCTGTGATGGCTAGTGGCACTCTGTCATTAACAATGCACTTGCCTGCTTACAAGATGCAAATCAGCGATACTTTGCGCTTTTCAGAGCCAGCTTGCTTGAAGATAGCATGCTGATGGATTTCAATTCCAGATGTCCTGCCCTCACGCACAAACAAGCGCTAGTGACTGCCACATCCACATGGGTGTTTTCACTAGTTGTATGAATTCAATTTTCATACTGTCTTTATGGTTCCAGTGTGGGAGGTTTTTACCTTGATTCAATGATGCATCAAAGGGCACATTGGCTGGCGGATCACCTCCAAGTACCGAGATATCATACCAATCCCATCACAACCGGCATGATAACTGGCAATATTATCAGTAGCGACGCTTCTTCTAGACAACGCTTGTGATTGCGTTTTTTTTGGAAAGGAAGGCACTGGCCCGTTCCGAACAAAATCAACCAGAACGATGCAGGGTGAAGCAAACATGCTTTGTTTGAATGGATTTTCTGACATGGGATTTGTGGGTACGCGCAGGATGTGAAGGAGCTGCGAGAGAGTGTAGCAGCACTGCAGGCTCGCTTGCAAGAATCAACAATGGAACGAATTTCGATGGAGAACGCGCACAAAATGGCACTTGTAGAGGTGCATTCTCGCCTGAGATCCGACTGCCATAATTGAGTGATGGCAAGTGATGGACTAAGCCAGGCCGGCCTTTTCACATTTAGCTACCAGGTTTTCATCAGTGCATCTTTCTGTTGGTTAAAATCGTTGATGGAAATACCCATATTTAAATGAATTGCAATCGAGCCACTTGTGCCAACTGTATTTGAGTGTGCGAGGCATGATACTCGCGTTCCATTTATTTTGTCTGTCTTGATTTTCTGTCTTAACAGGCCGACTTGGCAAAGAAGGAGGCATTGTACACTGCGTCGGCTGAACACATGGACCTACAGGTAATGGTATCAGACAAATCAGCATTTTGTTGAACACCATGCTTCACGACCAGTGCCTAATCCACAATATGTTTATGTCCTTCCAAGCTTGAAGTAGCTCGAAATCCTCCGAAGCACTCAACTTGTGCCCATGGAACTGTGGTGTTCTGCGTGGTTTGCTGCTGAGGGGTGTGCTATCCTAAAGTCGGATGTAGTGTCTGTGCGCGCGCGTGTTTCAGATGAAGCTGCAGAACGAGGAGCACAAGGTGCTTCACCTGCAACGGGCGTTGGCTGCCAAGCAAGCACAACTACTGGAGATGCACCGCCAGCACCAAGTGGAGGAGCAACAGCACAAGGTGGGTACCCGAACAGTGACAACTAGAATTGTGTTTTCTGAATGTGTTCACAGGAAATCAGGAAACATCAGCAACACCCGACATGCTAGTATCCATGTTGCTGTGATTCTGAACTTCTTTGAAATGGACGTTATTTGTTGCTTGTTCTGGTACTTCCTAATCTAGAAATAAGGTGTTCCAAACTGACTTTCTTTGCCAAAGGGTATTGTTTTGTCTTAAATTGGATTTGCATTGCATTGTCTGTATTCCGCCTTTCATGTCAATGCCAGACAGAGGAGTGGCGTCTCATGTGTGCCGGACTGGTTTTGGATTGCATGATCTCAGGTTGTTTCTTTGGAAAGACAACTAGCTTCGGAAAAGCAAAAGGCGTGGAGCTTGTCTATTTCAGACAACATAGTCCCAGAAATGGAGTACGTTGCGGGGATGGTGCGCCCAAAAATGTTGTCTGGAATTTTGAAAGTGATATGAAGTGCAATCGAATTCTTTGAAATGTGCATTGACAGACTTGTTTCACCAGCTCGCAACCTTTGTATAGATGAACGAAAACAAGGAAATCTATTTTCATATCCAACAATATTTATCTTGTTTGTGTTTGAAACTGCTATATCTGGAATTGGTCAGGCACAACTAATTGTGTGGACATCAAGGTGCAACTGTTGCATTGTAGCATCTTCGCTGTTCCATTTACACGCGGTTCCTTTTGAGCTCCAACACAAAACTTGGTTGGATGTACGTTTGGGCTCACACTTGTTCCCCGGTCCGCGCAGGAGTTTCCTTTGGTAGCAAATATTGGTGGAGCAACTGTTTCGTGTATGAAGTACACGGTACACAACACCTCATGGAAACAACCCTACCTCCCAAATTTTGGCATTATTCGACATTGATTGTCTTCTGCTTTGACCGCGTTGCTTGTTTATTGCCCGAACACAAGTGAGTCGTCTGCCCTTCGCGCATGATTGGCAGCAGAATCGCGTGCGCCCGGTCGACTTGGCAAGACCTCCCTGTGAATCTCAAAGCGTGCCCGTGTCCGACTCGGGCCACCCAAGACAGCCAGTGCGCGCTTGGGAGGGTCAAGGTGAAGGTGAGCTTGTGATCAGGGCGAGTACACACCCTGCACTGAAGGAGAGAGAAGCGCTTGGCACCAGGCAAGTAGGACGACACATGATTTCTGCAACGCCGGATCGTGCGGCAGCTCAGGCTGGATCCGCTGCCAGAAAGCCAACGGGTACGATGCGTGACGCACGTGCTGGTGCAGATGCTAGGGATGTGGTTTTTTGTTTAGTTGTTTATTGCGCAGCTAGTGTTCGGTTGTTGGTGAACGAATCATCATGCAGTGTCTACTGATGATTGCATGTGATCTTCAAGAAGCGACCCAAGTGCTACGTGCCAGGCACGTTTTCTTGAGAGAAACAGAACAAGTAGTGAATGCTTGAGACCTGCAACTGTTGCCCAATCATTTGAACGAATCTCAGGGACATAATCTGATGTTGCTGCATCATAAGTTGCAGTACCAGCAGAGGTGCAAGGGCATCTGTGTATGGCTTCTCATTTGTTGAGTTGGATTCAGTTCACAAGCATTTGACAAACTGCAAGACTAGACACCTGCTTGGCTAGCGAGTGTCTTGTCTCGTACAATATTGTTCCTGTTCCCTGGCTTCTATGTGACGGACGATGATGCCTGCCTCGTCAACAATCTGACTTGGGCTGACCCGCTCGGAAACAGATGGGAATGGATTGAAGGTGCCAAATCAATATCTACCCTGCGCTGCCGAGTTTGAGTTTGCGAAAGAGCCAGGGATGCACCATCACAGCCATGATAATCCTCCGAGGCTGTAGGTTCCCGTTCATTCAAATCGTCATGTTGCATTCACCTGCTGTGAAACGTTTGCTCAAATTACATGAATTGCACCAATTTCCAGTCATTTTTACAGCATGTCATTGATCATCTGCGAACTTACATTGATTTCCCTAGAAAGACTTGCAGATACGGATCGCCAAAGTATATGGTAGCCGTATATGCTAGCGGCCATGGTACATGACGCAGCAACAACAGGCTGCTTGTATCTGTGTAATCAAGACAAGAATACGTTGAGGTTAGCCATGTAGGCCAGATTATTACTTTCTGAGGATTCATTTCATTCATTACGTTGCCAAATCCGAAATAGAGTACAGGGTCTCTTGGATTTGGTCAGCTGGCAGTGAGTGTGCAATCATGAAAAAACAATACCCTTTGCAGCTTGAACAATGTCTCTTGGATGCCCATCATCAGTTGTGACGGCGTACGATTTGTGCCGCAGACATCAACAAGAGATTGCAAGCGATACAGGGCAGGTCAATAAATCTCTGCACTACCTTCTTCGGGACGCGGTTGTGAAGGATGGAACCTCGCCCGCGTCAGCCGCAAATGAAATTCCGTTATCTGCCCTGGAGAGTGATACAGTCGTGAATCATCGACAAGTCATGCCTCTCCGTCCATTGACTGCGTCTGTTGATAGCATTCAGTTTATTCCAGAGCGTTCGAACTTTGACGAATCGCATAGCCCCAAGTGGAGTCCCATGAGATACAAGCCGCATGGATTTGTTCCAGCTGGACCTGTGCAACGGTGTGTGCATTTTTCACAACAGTGCATGTTGCAGCGTCTGAAAGAGTTTGCGAGTCCCAGAAGACATTTTGTTCCTCTGACAATGAATGCATGATTCGCATGATGCTTAGAGTGCGTAGTCAAATGAGTATGGAGCGTACAACGAAGCTCTTGCATCAGTTCGATTCCTGCAACGCAATTTTTTTTAAGTTGGGAATGTGACTGTTGCATTTCTTATCCAGTATTTTCTCTTGTTCCATTTAGGAAAGTTCATTGTCCAATGGAATGTCCAGCTCATTGTTTGAGAACAAGAGCACATGACACAGCAGACTCCAGGACATGGAGTCCTAGTTTTGATGTGGTTGTTGTATTCGGCGCAGACAAGACCATTCCCTGTACTCAATTATCGTAAGAGCAAATGAAGAGCTGAGTTACGTGGAAGCTGGATTAGTGTACCTTGGGAAGCAGAAGCATTCTCTCAAGCAGATACAGACCGAGTTGGAACAGGCTAAGGTGCGTTCATATTTCATGTGCACAGCGGTTTGCTTGCACTGCCTTGCAATTGGGAGTGTACATTCTGACGATTCCCATGCAATAGGCTGCTACTTAACCTATCATGTCGGCAAAGGAGAAACTTGTGGCTTGTATCTCACATGTGCAGTCCGCCAAGTGCGTCATTCGTATAGGTATGTGCATGTAAACAGTGGCCATAGCGAGGTCTGGAGCTTTTAGTGAATAGTTTTTTGGTGGTTTGCAATGGGCAGAGAGAGTGGAGCACCCAAATGCGCGCACTAAGGGCCAGCCAGGTGAATCCTCTGATTACAAAGCATGCCAACTTATGCAAACAGATTTTTTTTGCATATGGAAATATAGGTTATGAACTAGTGATTGGAATGTTCGCAAGCAGAAAACATGCTGCCAGCCAGCATGCCCTTTGGCGTCAGCCGAGGCAGAAGCCTCCATCTGCAGGATTCCAAATTTAGACCTCGAGATGTTCAAGTCGCTGATCTACCAACGAAGTCTCTTAGCATGGGCTGCCACGCAACGAAACTGGTGATATTTGGCAGTATTTTGAAATTTTTAGCGACGTTCAATTGAAAGGGCGCTGCAGTTTCTCTTCCGATGACGGTGAACCAATTTACTATGTTATACGTTGGCCTGCAATCAATTTTGTCATGTGCTTTCCTTTCTTTTGTGTATACCTTGAAGCAATTGTATGCAGGCATTGTTCGCTCTTTGATCAGAGTATTCAGGAGCTCAAACGTCGTGCAGACCTGAACCGGCTCCAAATTGGAATTTTGGGTGCCATGCACACAACCATAGACTTGAAGCTACAAACATTATGAATCTCGTATGCAGCGCGCTGTTGTGTATGTGGGTGTCAATCACGCCACAGGCATCTGCTCCAGATAACCCTGACGTCATGCAAAGAGAGAACGCGCTCGCGGAGGTAAAGCGCCAGCTGGACAATCAGGTGCGGCCGAACCATGCGTTTCCTGTGAGCGTGTCCCGCCCACCTCTGGCAACCAGTAAATATGCCAGCTGAGTGTCAGGTGTCCATTTTGCTCCCAAATAATAATAATCATAATAGTAGTGAACCCCTCTCATTCGGAGGATTGGTTCGGGAGGGGGGAATTGCGTTGCCCCTTCCCAGCCACTGGCGCTTCTCCTACCCGTTGTCAGGTGGGGCATATCCACAGCTTGGTGTGGAACGCTGAGGAAGAGTCCCAAACATCCCTCTCTGAGCAACCAACTGGCGTAGCGTTTCACGGGAGCAACAAATTTACGCATCAGGGGAATGCATTCTTGTAGAGTATTATTTGGCAGACGTTACACATCTTGGGATCGCAAATCCTATTGGGGGGTTAATACTATGGCAGTCGATGCAATTGCCCGTGAGTTGTGCAATTGAGTCGATGCGCCATTTCACCCGTTGTCCTGCACTGAATCAAAAAGCAGCAATCTTACTGGACATTGATTATAAATATAACAACTTGAATGTCTGCCACGGGCGGTTTCACAACGTTGTAGCCTCAGACACAATTTCGGCATGCTTGATACAAGACAAGTGTCCGAACGGTATTTTGGGGGAGTTTCATCCAGCATGTATGTGTGCGTAGGTGTGCATGCATGCGCAATGGTTGGAACAATTGAATTTGTGCATGTTGGCCATGTGCAGCCTCGCTTTAGGGCTCAGCAGTTGGGGAGTGAAAATTCACCAAGCCTACGTACCACATCAACAGTTAATCATACATGAGCACCCAGTGGAAAATATATGACACTTAATTCAAATGGTGTCGATTCAAGGTCAACCGGATTGCGCTAAGTTTGATTCTGTTGATGAGGATGATTTCGTTGAAACATGCCATAGATGAGGGGACCGAACATGCATGAAAGTTTGCTGCCTGTCTAATCTGCAGGTGGGTCAGTTGAATGAGGACGTGATGGCCCTTCGCACAAATAAGCAAAAAGTGACTCTTCGGCAACACCATTTGCAAGTGTTCATCAAGTTCCTTCAGTCACAGGTATGTGACTTTGCTTTCTCCTAGCTCTACAGTAACTGCCACCTCACGTGTTGGCAACTAGCAATTTACACAACAACGTTATGGTGACGGTTACGAACTACCTTGATGAGATAGCCACATGATGTGTGCACACCCTTTGTGCAACATTTGTCTGCCAAGCTGGGAAAGCCATTTGGCTCTATACAGCATCGAGCAAGCACTCAAGTCACCAGATTGCACGCGGCAGGTAGCGATAGACAAGCGAACAGGGATCCCTTGGCGTCACATATCATCATCTCAACGCCCATTTCAAAGGCTCTCATATCCAGTAGCTCGTCATCTGTTGGGGGGGCGGTGGCATGTTGGAGGGAATCTTCATCTTTATTCTACTGCTCCCGTTTCCTCGCATTCAGGATGCAACGGCGGCTGCGCGGTTGCTGGAGAAGGGTGGGGGCATGCTGCAACCCGAGGGGGGATGGTTGGCGGGCCCTCTTTCAGCTCCAGGCGCCAGTCCAGAGTGCATGTTCCACATGCTCCTATCCGCGATTCAGGACACAAGCACGCATCGTTCTCAACACTTGCAAGCTCACATGTTGCCCAATCCCTTTACGAATACCTCACTTGAACACGGCGCCCTTGAGACTGCAAGATACTCACAGTGAGCACCCCCATTAGGCAGTTTGAGAATGAACCTTAGTAGACATGAAGACGTGTTTGTATGTGAGGTGATTTGGGAAAAACCAACCTTCTCAGACTTGTCGCATCCGTTGCAATATCCAATCATTACACCCGGAATGAGTACACCGGGTAACCCCTCTTCAATGGCTACGATAATCCGCAGAATGAAGAGTTTGTTTGGAGAGGGTATGATTGTGGCGCCTGCAGGAGTCGGATGGGTTTAGGTGTGCACGAACTAGCTTCGTATTCATCCAACAAAGCTGGACACCCAGAGAGTGTCAGCAGCTCGACGATGAGCTTAGGATCCCTGGCGGCTGCAAGTACTCCTGACAAATCAGGAATCTCAAGATCTGGATCCCGGAGACGTCGCTCGAGAGCCACCAAGCTTCGGTCAGGGGGTTGTGACGACCTCGGTGTTAGAAGCTAGCCGTCCATGCACTGCCATTGAGGTGCTAGCTTGCAATGTGTCTGGCACACAGACGTGTGACACTATAGTTGATGAAACAAAAAAAATAGGGGTTTTTCCAATCGTACTTTTTAACCCTGAGGTATATCGCGATTTTGTAGTGGGTATATCTAGACAGTCTGTTTCAGGAATTTGGTTTGCAGAACTCGGCTTGCCAACCCCAACTTGTTTCGTGCTGCAGGCCCGCATTCGAAGCTCACAATACACACCCTCAAACCTCCACCATCCGTCATCGGCCAATCGCATTGACCTCAATGTGCTCGGCAAGTTGATTGCTCTTAATTGGTAACTTCCAACAAATCATTACAGACAAAAGCTGACAGCGAGTTCAAACACATTGTACTATGTATGTAGAATTGACGAGTCTTGGATTGGCACCACATCCGTGATGATATACTTTTGCTTAATATAATTCCAGGAGAAGGATCAGCAAACATGCATGAACGCCATGATTGCAGCAGCTTTGCAGAGGAACCGCGACACTACCATTTGGATGCTTGAGATCCTCTTGCCTTAAGGGGTCTCCTCGCAGTCGAGCTGCATTTGTGGTCAACTAATTCTCATATTATTATGCACTTTCTTTCCGTTCAATATGGAGTTAGATTGCGTACGGAGCGTCTCTAGAATTTTGTCCGTTTCCACAATCTTCATTCGCATGCATTGGTCTGCAATGAAGCAAAGAAAGAAGAATGCACTACCCGCAGGCCATTGTGTTTGCAGTATACCATGCTCACCTTCATTCACTCCATAACTGAACTTAGAATGTCCCCAAATCGTGCTCTGGTACAAGGCTAGCATTAAGCCCGCCTGCATCGCAGTACTCGTGTACTGTTGAAAGAAACAACTTACCACTCTACAACCCATGATTAACATGGACACCGCCTCGAATGCCATAACAGCATGTATTTCAGGTTGTGACCTCCCTTTACTCCACACTGAAATACAAAGATCGCCCATCCGCGGTACTCATTGGCGTTGCAGATTTCTCACTGATAGATTGAATTCAAATGCATGCACAATCTGGATGGTTCCTGCCATTGTCGAGTGTGTCAACATAGGGGTTGACGTACTACTTTCTCAGTCCACAGACTCAGGGGAGGTCAAGTCAGCAGAGACAACATCCAGTGTGCATGACACGGTGCAGGCAAATCTAAGCGTTGCATACGCATCACATAAGCGCGAGCGCACCTCCATATGCTACTAAGGCAGTCACGGCGTAAGACAGTAGGACCAAGCTAATGTTCATGTTTTTCTGCAGCATCATCACAAAGCAAATCGTTGATATGGCACTTGATTAAATAAATAGTTCATAACGTTGCGGACGTGACACGCATTCCAAGCTAAAAAAAACACTACATATAAAAATCGTTTTGTAATCCGAACAAACACACGCAACGCTATATGTGAGGATACACAACACACATGCTGCTCCGCCGTGCGGGTGCGACGGATCATAACTTTCACAATGCTCTCCTGAAGCTTCGTACTAAGCTGGCTTGCGCCATCTGTGTTGTTGAATCCATATTTCGAACACATTTCACTGGTGTTTACGGGGACAAGCGTTGCAGAGCTGTGCAACACTTTCGACCGTACTTGTGCAGGGGGTCTTGCGTGCAAGTTACAGGCGAGATCATGGGATCGGACCGGCCACGCCCGTTGTGTGGCATCAACGCATGTCCAAATTTTTGATCACGAAGTTGGCGATCGCAAGCGAATGAATCCGATTTGCCCGAGGATCACACTTTCTCAAGTAATTCGAAAGAATGTAATGCTTTCCGGCCTATCAGGGGGCCCAAAGCTCCCTGCGCTTTCCGGTGTATGAACAGGTTCCGAATGGCACCTGACTGACTAGATCACGAATCTTGGAAGAACCCTGATTTTCAAGCCAGAAACTAATTCATATTCGGTGCCCATGCAAGACTCCTTGGTCAATTGTGATGTAGAGAAATCGATTAATTCCGAGCTCACAGTGCTCGTCATTTTCCTATGCGCGAAAGAAATTTTCTTTTATGGTGCAATGAGCGCCTACATGTCTAGTGGACCAGAACGTGTTGCAGAACTCATCTCTTAAGAAATCCGTTAATACCACTCGAAATGCTGACTATGATCATGCTCATTCCGTAATATATTAGGCTCAATTCATGTATTTTGCTCACTCCATAAATTCGGTTCCTCAGGAGCGAGGTGCCGCTGCATGGCTTGCCAAAACCACCTTGCGTGTTGTGGCCCTCTATGTACTGCCCGGTTGTTTGTGCCGTACGGTAGTCATGACTGCAATCCCCGTTTCGCGGTGTATGACTGAACATGCCTTGCACCGGTTTGATTTGCCCCATGCCCCACACGGCGGAACTTTGAATGACGTGAGATGGTCCCAGCAGTTTTCTACCTCGACTATACACCCTGTCATCAAAAAAGCAGTTTTTTCTGATGTAGCGGATCTCGCTTGCAAGCACGCTTCCTCAGCGCACAGGGCATTCGATTGGCCCGCTTCAACGATATTTCAAAAATCATGTGTGAAGTATCAACGTTTTTGTCCATAAACAAGTACGTCGTAGCGCCAACCTGTGGGTTCTTGAGACACCTGCCCTCTCAAATTTCGAAGACGGAGAAAGTTAAGGAACGCATGATTTCGTCTCGGTGATTTCGGCTCGAAAGTATTATGAATAAGAATGCTGAGCACCAACTAATGGAGCACCAGCAGCGAGCGCGAGAGTCGCATGAGCGCAAGATGCTGCAACTAGTACGCTCGACACAGGTGTGAACCTGAGTAATGTGATTGATTTTTCGAGATTTTCATGTATAAGTGCTTGAAAGCATGATCTACCATCGCAACAGCTCGCTGCTTTGTGAGTGCTCGGCGGTTGGAAATATATCGCACGCATATCAATCATCAGCCGTCCCTCACGTTACTTCGGCCGTGTACACTTGCATGCAAAAATTATTTCACACGAAGCGCCACATATTGTGTGGACGTAATTATTCGTAAGTATTATTCGTAATTATTTGTATACGTAAAAAAACGTAAGTAGATTTCATGGGGGAAAGTTCATCCTAGTTTATCTTATACGCCGAGAATTGGGGAAAACTTCTCTGACGATTTTCCGCACAGCTATACACCTCTACTTTGGGTGATGAGTTTTCTTGAAATTATGCTTGCTGTGGTGCCTGAATGGTAGAGAACGAAGATGGAATACATAAGATATCATCCTTGACAGATGTTTTTGTCCCATCGAAAGCGTTGCTTTTTCATTTTGTTGCACTCGTTTCAGAAGTGCTACAGTGTTGCTTGAAATAGTCAAGCAAAATGGTTTTATATCACGGTTCCCGGTAGTTCCAACAGTCCAAGAAGCTCCTGAACGCCTACTTGAACCGAATGTAGGTTATGCATAAACTATGTGTTTGCAAGGCTTATGTTGCTAGCCCCATGCAAATCATAACTGAAGGACACTGTAGTCTGTCCTTCTCGTGATGGTCAGTATTTTGAAATTTTTTGACAAGGCAGTAATTGTTAAGGACTCATGACCGCAGACGAAATGTAGAAATGCTTTGGATTTATTGCTGCACTGGTATGTTGCAGAGTTATCAAGCATGCCTTATCGCGAGATATTCCACCACAGCAGTATTCATTGCGGTGCATCTCCCTAAGCAATATACCTGAACTCATGCCGTTGCGCTGGAGAGAATTTCGCGGTCGTGTTCCACGACCTGCTTCGTGCAATCATCTTGAAGATGAGTTGAATAGTAGAGGCATGTACATTTAGGATGGATCTGTCTTCCATGGCCATGCTCAGTCTTTGTCGTTCACGCGCAGTGTCCAGCAAAAAATGAAACTCACAACCGGCATCACGGGATGCTTCCCACTGGAGTTCATGATTTTGATAGTACATGTGTGTATCATGCGACTCTGACTCTGAAGAGCTCCTATCAAGCAGAGAGAATCTTGATGGCACTGTCAGCTGGCTAGTAATCACAGAATTCCGCTTTGGGACTCAGTTGGCATGGCATTCCACCCATCACGCAGGGGACATTCCCCGCTTACTGCTGACTTAATTTCTGGTGCCGATTTTTATCATAGACTCGCATTTGTTTGGCAAAAATACGATTTGCCAAGATGACCGGCAAGTTTTCATCATTCTGTGACATCACGGAATGGGAGATCATCCATGAACACGTCCCCTACCCACTTGCCTGGAAGCCGGATGAACTGAATTGAACGCACAGCTGCTCTTCATTCCAAGGAGACCCTTGAGTTCATGTGCGACGTTAAGCACACCCAGTACAACACTGTATGTAGAATCCAAGGAGCCGCATCTCGTCATGCCTGAGAAATATGCTTGTCTTTGCAAATCTGTAAATAGCACACTATGTGCCATTCTCATGACGTTGCAGGCCGTACCAGTAGAACACGTCTGGTTGATATGGTTTAGCCAAGGGATTTTTCGGACATTGACACGAACCAATGTATATGCACGCCCATTTGGAAACACTCTTGTAGTCATTGGAAAACAATGGTGTACACAGAAGAGTGATCAGGTTTGAAAATGAGTGATCAATTATATCCATACAATTCGGATAAATTCGGAATGAAATTCATGTGTCACAGATCCGACATGCATTGCAAATTCTAATTTGCTTTTTGTTTCACTGATCGATAGACGAATCTTGGGCCATGTGATCACATGTTGCCTGCTTTTGAGGTCCCATGTGAGATCTTCTGAGGACAGAAACGGATCCTCAAGCCCGAAATCTGTGCTGATTACTTACATGGGACGCATGCTGTTCGATCTCGTAATGTTTTGTTGTTTTCTATGACAAAGTTTTTTGCTGGGAAGCATCCCTCAGTACGAAGGACACTCTTCACCTGCGTACAAAGCGTGGGATGGGACAGAACACTACGCCTGGGATGCATTTACCCTCATGAGAAGAGATTCCAAAATGAAGCCATACGAATTTCTTCAGCATTCATCGACGACAACGCTGACGCGATACACATTATTGGCTTCTTACTGCCAAGAAGGATTCTTCGCTTGTTCTGGATGTTCTGGGGTCAGTGTGTGCAGATTAAATGTCTCTTATACAGCCTTGGCTCGATTCACAGTAGGCAATCAAGAAGGCAACACGGGACGCGCGCCTAGGCTGCAAGCTCCATCTCATCCTGTCCATTCCTCCTGCGCTCCATAGACACAGCCTTGGCCACTGGATCTGTGATTACTACATTGTACGGTTTACGCACCTGGAAGCACCCAATGTTGCTAGGTTGTTGTCTTACTCTTTCACAGAGCCCAAGTGTTTGCCCCGCAACCGTCTGCCGAGGCCACGACTTGCGACGCCGCTGTTTGGGAGGATTGCTTACTCCTGGCACTGTGCATTGCATTGCAATCTTCTTCGCGAGGGTGTGGGAGCGCGCCATGCTTTGAAGTGCATCTTCATATGTCAGATTGACTTGTGTCTATAGCTTGGGATGATAGCAAAGTCGAGTTGAGCCGGTGGGGTTTGCTGCGTTATTTTGAACAGCTCGTGTAGTAGTGTGCTCATCAGGTACAGCGTGTCCTTGTACACCCAAAGTCTCATTGTAAATTTGAAGCACGAAATATCATGATTACGTCTATGATGATGAACAATTTTAGCCGGATAAGGGATCATCGAGCCTACTCTTGTCTTGTAAAGGACAATTGAGCAACCCCTTGTTTGATTTCGTTTGAGTCTGAGTCAACTTTGGTGTTAAATTTTGTGGGAAGTTTGTGTAGGTCTGCATCTGCAATGTGCTACTGGTTGTGGAATGGAATTATTGTGTATTCTCACATCCGTCATGTTGTGACCCAGGCTTGATTTTCTCAATGAAATGAAGATATTGATACAAGCAGGGTAAGACAGGAAGGTCTTGGTGGAATTTGTGTGTGCGTCCAAATCGCTTTTGTTGCTTGGTTGAGATTTAGAATTTGACCTTTGTCTGCTCTGACGACGCTGACCAATGCCATCTGCCGCACAGTGTAACGTGCTGCTATAGTTGTGACGAGCTGCATGGATCTGGACGCTGGATTCTGCGTAGGACGGGCGCATAGGCAAAATGACTTGCATTGGTGGCTTTTGTGCAATTTATGTGCGAGTGACACTTCTTTTTATCGTACCTATACACAGTTCATTCCAGCGCATGAATGCTATGTAGGCGAGTGCGTAGTGACTGCACAGTTTCAATGTCCTGTGTTGTCTTGCGAGGACTGAAGTCGAATGCTTTCCTGGATGTGGTGCAGCT
>NHOP01000223.1:0-17436 GCA_018697155.1 Pyramimonas parkeae | reverse complement strand
ATCATTCAAGAAGAGACGCCTTCTGCTACAGGTAGCTTCTGCTACGACATGGTCTCATGGATTCGACATCTTTGGGTATCCAGTATGTTCCAGCTCTTCGATTCTATCCGTGCATGGGATGATCAAACCATAATTCGTTTTCTGTTTAAGAATGGTCGTGAATATTTACGAACACTCCGATGTAACCGCCGCACGCCAGATGTGACTATCGACAAACATGAATGGAGTGCAGCGATGTAGCGATCGCAATACATGACCTCCCCACATCCAATTTTGACGATGTCACCATCGATCATCCATCCGAGGACGCTGCGCCCACAACGTCGTTCAATATATGTAATGGCAGTGTGTCAATCGAAGGAAAATTTACAGCTAGATGCCCCAACCAAGTATTGTGAAGAAAGCCACAACCATGACCTTCGATACAATGACCCATGAAAGGTACTTCCTCGGCCGATGATTTATCGTAGAATATCCAGGCTTGGCGGGTCACTTTCGAAACGTAAGTGATAACATCAGTGGCCTGTACGGCCACCATAAGGTACTGCCTCGCCGCCGACTCTGTCCCAGCCCATGCCGGGCTGGCGAGTCACCTTCGATTAGCGAGTGATAATACCAATCGCCTAAATAATCACCACCATAGGACTGCTACAGGCGAAAATGTACCACATGCCATGCTGGCTTGGCGAGCCATTTATGATTGGAGATCGATTATACAATCACCGTAACCACTGGCGGTTCAAAAGTTTTTGTCTGCCTGTTCAGTGATGAAGACTGGTTTAGGGCTATTCGTGCATGGGTGACGCGAACAAACCACAGGCTCTTCGCATCCGTCATGCGAGCAACAACAAGAAATGTCGTGTTCGAATACAGGTCCGTGCATGTTCGAGTCGATGATTTAACCACTTTTTTTGAGTGTTCGTGAACGAGGTACTGTGCCGCGATTTTACAACAAGTGCTCGACGATAGCTGTTTTCGAAAATGGCTGTGTGAAAGCGGGAGCAAGTTTGAAAACGTTGATCGTCAATATGTTCAATCACTTGTGATCGTTCTATGTTGTTCGAACATCGCATTGTAGGGCCCTTTGTCGGTTTTTTTTTGCGGATTTCCAAAATTTTGATTATCTGCCATCTTGTGTGTCGGAACGGATCTCGGTTCTGTCTTTTGGGTTACACATGCTGGTTTTCTTATCACTTCGAGAAATGACGGCAATGCAGAGGACTGTTTTGTTGAAATCTTCGGGGGAGAACGAATTCCCTTATGAATCATTTCACATTGTATAATTGGCAATCAAAGAAAAGGCTGCAGGCATGTGCTTGAAACATGGGACTCTTGACATAGATGTTTTTCTCTTCGTTCGAACACCAATTCCCCCGTTTGATTGAATCATTGGGAAATGATTGACTAGTAGGACCGATATGCTCTAGTAGATGAAATCAAAATTTGCTGAAGGGATTGTATACTTTTTGATACACCTTCACCTTGACGCAGAGAGTGAGCATGGCTTGTATACACAAACTTGATAAGTGTATAGTTTTGTTTGCTTCGAGGAAGATCATTGCGAAAATTCTTCGTTCGAGAGTATTGCAAGCGATCTTCTGGTCAAGACCGTTGTTGCCTGTACAAGGGATACATACAAGATACTTGAACATGCAACGGGCTATTACCACTGCCTTGTGACATGGAAGCTGGAGAAAACTATCAGTTTCTCCAGCTGATCAAGTTGATCAAGTTGAATCCATTGTGCATGGACATCCAGCATGAAATATGTATGTGTTTCTCAACATGTAATTGACAGGCCACCAGCCCTGACCAGAATCATGGGAAGAGTGTTACTGATTCTTGCCACTTTCACAAGTGACTATATCCAACTTGATTGTTGGATCACCTTGTGACGTTGAGGAATCAATTTATCTGATATGGCGTTTCTTCCGCAATTGTACACAAGGGACGGTGTGCCAGTGAATGTATCACCACATTATGTCCATGACGTTGTTTCTTTTATTGAGCACACTGGTGTGCCTTGATTACCTGCAGGAATCTACAGCGTTCTCTAGGCAGCCCTGGCAGCAGTTTTCGAACATCTAGCGGAACGTCAATATTCCGCCTTGATGTGTTTTTCTTTTTGATCCTCCACATTTCAGCATTACTGCGATTCACAGTAGTTGCGGAAATTGCAACACAACCAAGTCCAGAACTCGACATCGTGGACGTCAACGCGGAGATAGAGGTCATAGTTGATCCACCAATTGCTCCATTAGGAGATGTTGCAGATGGAATCGATACAACGTATGATTTTGATGCACGCCAAGCTGTAGACCCCATCACCCCACCCCCGAAAGGGTCAATGAGAACAGCACAAGAACTGTGGACAGAGGAGTTGCAGGTGATTGGAATGTTGCGACAACCTATGCATGTCTTCCTGCAAAGTTTCATAACCATTTGATATTTACCTTGCAGAAGCTTCACAAAATGCATGAGCGACCACCTATGGAGGTATGTATTTATGTTTCTACCTGTGCACTCATGTTGTCATTCAATGCAGGGTTGAAGGCGTCCATGAAAAACTTCTGGATGAACCATACCAGATTGTGATAATCACTTCATTTAACGATGGCACTACCGTGCAGTGAACTTGCTTTTTAGGTTCCTGGGATAGGGTATCTGGTAATTGGCTATTCCATGTATCATCCTTTGGTCCATGTGCTGATCATGCAACTCCGTTTGACAAACTTACAGCAGCCTGAATACTCACACAGATGTCAAAACGATTTTCATCTGAGATTGATTTGCATATTTTTAGACAATCCTATGAACTTCTTGTTCCCTTGTTGAACTCTTGATTTAAGTATTCAGTGTTTTCATTCGTTGCTTTCTGGGTTACAGATTTGATACTGTGTTTTCCCATGACTTTCTCGATTGTACTATCCTAAAGCAGGGATATGGAAGCATGCTCTCAGAATGCTGAGTTCATGATGGAAATGATGTTTTTACATGAGAAAACAACCACACTTTGTGCCATCTCAGCATTTTCTACTACACATTGCAAGCAGTCGTGCACGACTCTACAGGATCTGTAGGTGCTGCATTGTGCAGAAAGCCTGTCAAGCAGTATTTATGGCTGTCGACCACACTCCAGAAACATTGGTATCCAAGAAGAAGCACATCTTTGTTGTTATATTTTTTGTTTTTTATTCTTTGTTAGAACAATAGGTGTTTGTATTCTGTAAGTTTGAAGGCCATGCGCTTTTTGTATCCGTTCCCAACAAACAACCTTATTGGATGGGATGTTACTTGCAATTTATTTTGATATGTGATTGTTTGTGCGACTGGATTATGTACTTGTGTGGTGTTTTCAACCAAAGGTTGCACCCTGCAGGTTTCCGTTCAGTTGCAAGTTCTGTTTTGTGAGCACCGGGCATGCGGAGATGCGCGTGATGTGTGTTTGTTGTGGTGTGTGCATGTTCGATTTTGCTCTGCTCATGGGTGTTTGGATGATTCAACACTGAATACGCGGGTGGTTTTTGCATGTTTATTGAGCGGGATCTCTTTGCTATACTTTTGAGTTTGAATGTTTCAACTTGGTCTTGGAATGATCATTTTGTCACAGAAGTATGTGATCACGATGTTTACTTGAGCATGCACGACATTGTCCCCCTGGGACTTTGGAAATAGATCCTGTGGGGCTCATCATGCAGGATCTGTGCTTTGCATCTGCACTTTTGTGATGGACTTTGTGCAATTTCCCCAAGACAGATGTTGCGAGGTTGTCAAATTGTGTGTGAACATTTGATGTGGCTCACCGCCCTGCAGGTGCAGGAATACACAATGGTGTTGTATATATAAACGGGTACCGCCTGTGTTCTATGTACAGTGATACCTGCTCTAGATTTCACTGGTGCACATGGTGCGCGTTTTGCTGCATATTATATTCGATTTGCTATGCTGTTTCTTGCATGTATGTGCAGCGTTCCAAGCATGACCGAGTGGTGACCACTCTAGCCTTTGGGAGCTGCAACAAGCCAGAGGTTGAGCAGACCCTCTGGACCGTGATGAACCGCATCAAGCCTCAGGTGAATATATGAAATCAATCTTTGCACGCATGAAGCAACCAATTTCTGACTCGATTCGGTGCCTCAATGGCGTATGGTAGTCCAGTATGCAGGTCACTGCAGTGCCTCGAACAAAGGTTGCTCAGCCCAGATTGACGTGTGGAGTGATCCCTTCAGGTGTGGCTTCCTCCACTCGCCTTTTCATGCTGCTTGCAAGCGCCATGGAATATCAAGTGGTGACAACTCCTTAAACAAATGTTTTCGCAGGCTTGTTACTCCCAGACGGTCTATGGACCCGTGGGTTCATTGCTGCAAGGGCAAACGATTTCTAGCGAACTGTTAGCCGCCTCTGGCGAGTCACAAGGTTCGATACACGGTGTCACACTTGATCGTAGCGTGTAACTTCATCACAAACAAGCTAGGAGTCCTGAATGTTTAGCAAATTTTTTGCTTTGTTGGTTGCTGCATGAGCAGTGCGAGTCTTTATTGTTGATGAGACCCCAGAAGACCATGAAGAATGACCTAGAGGACAGTTTGAGATGATGTAGAACAACTTACTCAACTGCACACGCATCATAGCTTGCAACTCAAATCACTGTTTCTGTTTTGATAGTTGTACCAACCAAAACAACGATTTGTTGTTTTTTTTTCGTGCATGGGATCGCAACTATGTACACTGAACGGGAAGCCGCGACCGCTGATTGCGTGATAGAATACCACATGCTTTCATGAACCCTTGATTGTTCGGAGCAACGGTGTAATGATGCGAACATTTGCAAGCAGACTTACAGTATGGATATTGTGGAAAAACATTCCACGTAGCCCGAGAGCACTGTACAACGCAATGTACCGTACAATCTAGTAGCTCACAACGGTCACATGTACGAATTATGCACTGCTTACTTCTTGTTGTTTCGGCAACATGCAAACCAGATTCGTGCCTCACTTTCATGACTTCCATTCCAGTTCAACATAATGTCATTCTTCTCCGTTCCATCAGTCTTGACCATTTGTGATCCGATTATTGTGTACCTATGCCTGTGACCAATGAAACCACATATTTCACAGAATTACAATATTTTTGAAAAACAATTTGAAGTTGTTTCTGCTTGTGTGCTATTGAGGTGGTACAGCTTGGATGTTGGCACAGGTGTTTGTTTGGCTTGGAGACAATATCTATGCTGACGAGCGAGTGCGTAAACGCGTTTGGAAGTGGAAAGGACCAGGTGAAAAGAATTGAACAGAGGTTGTTGCTGGGAAGCTTTTCATGGTGCATGCCGCCTTACTTTTTTCGTTTCTTTGGCACTTGTTTGTATTGCTGAGTTCGGTCCAGGATTTGAGAGCGGTACCTCTTGATATCGATATCCTTGAGCAATCTGCATTGCGCAGAGTTGCGGTAGGCAATGCAGTAAACATGATATGAAATAACGTTCGCAGATGGCGTCTGTGCATAGTCTACTTTCATTTTCCCCTACCTTTGACCTCATTTGTGGATCCTCATTCATTTTATGGAAAAACAAGTTGATCATGTATGTGGTGTGGTGATATCAAAATTTCACATCGCAGAGTATTTATCGGCCTCTGTATTGAAGCGAAACTGCTAGCACTGCTGAAGTGCACTTGCAAGTAGATTCGCTGAAAGTGGTGTTCCCTGTTGTGGGCAGTTTCCTGATCAACAGAAAAGCGTTTCGTTGACGGCATGACTTGTTGACATTTTTTGGTCACGTGGTATCATCTTATCAAGTACGTTATACATGCCAACTATTGCAGTGTAAGGCTCATGCCCTCTAACATTTAAGTCTCACTCCCTCAGGGTGAGTCCACATTGCGGGGCTGTTTCCATATCGTCAATGGCAGGTAGCACAGCCAAAGGGTTTCGTAGCACTCATAGCATACTTGAATTTGTGGTGCCAATTGAGTAGCTAGAATCTGTGGCGATGCAACAAAGTTTTACCGAAAACACCCACATGCCCAAGTAGCACACCGACACGATTGTGAACGAGTGCCACTGAACAGCTTTTGAGTGTTTTGCTTTCTCCCACTGGTGCCCATCTCTATATTGGAAACTTATGACTGAAGAACGGGCTGTGTTTCAGATCAAACAAAGCTTTTGTATGACAAACAGCTTCAAGTTCCTGGCTACAAGCAGCTCATTGAGTCGGTGCGGCAAAGCATACGAAATATTTGCATGATTGCTATCAGCTTCTGATGCACGTTGCTGAACTTTTTGCCTGAAAATATTGTTTCAAAGTCCAACCAACTCGTAATTTGCTGAATTTTTGTGTATCTGCGTTTCTACATCCTTGCAATGACTTACCAAATGATCAATGTTTTCCGTTGATGATTCGGGATGTTCTCAACATCCCATATTATGCAATAGGTTCTCGATTGCCAGCAATGCAATTGCTTAAATTGGTGATGCGGTATCGTAATCGCCAACAGCGCTGGTTTGTCTACAAGAGCGCTCGGAGACAGGCGTGTTGCACAATAAGATGCGTGCCAGAGAACTGATTGCACGTTGGGCACAGCTTTAGTTTGGGGCCTGCCTGCACAGACAGCTGTTCAACTTTGTGTAATTTATTTGGGGTCAAATCCTATCTACAGATATGTTTGAAATGATTTGCTATCCTGGTGTGATGTTCGTCGGTATCACCATCTAGTACCATCAGAAGACCACAATCAACAACGCCCATATCCTTGGATATTGTTCTACAGCAACTGTATGCGTTGTGTGGCTCAATGTTTTGTTTTCTCTGAATTTTTCCCGAACCAACTTACAGCATGGAATGCTGAACACCTCTCATGGCAGATCACTGTTCTGGCAATGGAACGGTTCATAGGTTGTATTGGTGCAGGTTCGTTGTTTGTCAATGACAATGAGGTTCAGATCCCATGCCAAACGTTGGGTTGGGTTCAAATGTGAGAGATAAAAGTTCGATCGAATTTGATGGACAACTGCGCAATGGTCATGCTGGCTAGTGGATATGGTTGGTTGAACAGTTGCAACACTATCGGGCTGGGTTGATGTGCTGATCTAGAACAAGGTTTCGCTTTCTGAACAAATGCTGGTTGGCATGCGTTCTGGCACCTTTAATTTCGTTCTTGAATGCAGGCCAGCGTGGTGGGCACTTGGGACGACCATGACTTTGGATACAACAACGCGGGGAGGTGCGCAGGACGTTCTGTTTTCAAAACTTTCTAGACGCGCGCTGCAAGGCAAATGTCGCAGGGCACTTGGAAAACACATGTAGTTGATGGATGCAAAATAGTGCATCTATTAACTGAACAAGCATGCAAGAATGGTGTGGATTTCAAGTTTCACCTATGTTGTGGGCAATGATTTTTGTTGTTGTCACTCGATTGAAGTTAAGGCTGTTTCTTCGGTGGATAACACAGAGGTCATTGCAACTACAGGGACTCGAATCTTGAACCTATAGGGAAGAAGGCTAGCACTGGACTGCCCACTCACATGAACGTACCTGCATACAGCTGGGCGTTTGCCTTTCTGAGTGCGCATGAAGCTAAGCTTCCAGTCACAAAACACACACGCATGGACGTGCTCTATCAAATGTTCTGCTCATAAAGAATCTGCAAGGACCCTACTTGCAATCTGTTGGTGATTGCGCTTTGAATGTGACGCTTGTTGCACACACACTGTTGTCAGAATGTGAGATTTCCTTGTTGTCTTGCCAGGCTTTGCCAATGCCTTGGTGTGACCAGGCTCTCAGGAGTGCGTGCACGCACCACCTGGGGGTGGGCGCTCAGTACAGGACATCTTTGAGTTCAGACTCAAGATGCAGCAAGTATCCATCGTACCCAGAGTCTCTTCTCTGATCCTAATTTGCTTTACGAATCCACCTGTACGTGTGCGCGTGCAAATGAGACTGCCCGGTGGTTGTGGCGCATTGGCCTGCTTCGCACACACTTGGCAGGGAGAACGTGCACAAGAATGAGACGAAGACCTTGATGCTCGACTTCCTAGGAGAGCCTCAAGGTACCGCGCTGCGCAAAATGGAGGGAGTGTATTCTGTACATATCTTCGGCCCCCCAGGGCGCCGGGTGCGCGTCATCCTGCTTGACACCAGATATTTCCGCGACCCTATTCACAGGTACGACAACACTCCGTACTTCTTTGTAGGATTGTGGACGGAAAGAGATATTCGCATGAAACAAACGTAGCTCTTTTTCAACTCAACAAATTCTTTTTTTTATTTGTCCATGCTCACGCGCTAATAACGATTTGCCGACCCCCCAGCATTTCGCCCAACACAAGGCAAAGAGCCACCAAAAGGACGTTCACACTATGGTTTTGCGTTTATCATTCGTGTTCTCAGTTAATAGAGGCGCAATATGTCTGTGTTTAATGAGTGTACTGTCCAAGCAGGAGAGCACAGCCACACACCCAATACTGCGACAAGAATGTTTTTTCACATTCAGCAGTTGGTGTGTCTTCACCATCCTGGGGCTGTCTTATCCCATTCAGCACTCTGCAACATCCTCCCAATGGAACATGTCGAGTGGCTTAATGTGTAGAGCGGCTTCTTTGCTTGCAAAAAGTCCTGAGATAACGTCCTGCCTAAGGAGGTCTCCATCTCAGCTGAGTATTCATTTAGTGCCACGATCACTAGCAGGAAAAGTTGAATTCGCAAGCAAATGACCGGGTAGGCGCAATGGTTGAGATCGCCAACTAGTCGACGGAGGATTCACGCTTCGTGAGATCTTATTCGAGGCCCCCTATGTTGCCGCTTCAGGCCAGCGATTAATTAATCATTTTCGCCTCTGGTGTGAACTTGACAAGGTCCTCTTGTCAGCGAGTACACCCTTGGTACCCCAAGTAGACGCCCAGCAACGGGCTGATTGAATCCCCAAAAGATCTTTCCCATATCACTCCTCCTGGTATCCATTCAATTTGCAACTGTTGGGTGCGAGTCAATGTTTGGCAACAGAAGACAGTATTCCAAGCCCAGAGCCAATTTGGTTGGAAATTTTGCAATTCAAGTGCTTGCGAGAAATACATGCCCCGAGGCGTCGCCTAGATGACGTAGGACTAGACCTCCACGTTGCGATGATTGACCCACTTATATGGTTTCCCTTGCGGGTTTGGTGTGCCTTGGCAGCGACGGATCCATGCTAGGTGAGTTCCAATGGGAGTGGCTGGAGGCCCTGCTTCGCAATAACACCGGCGATGCGCAGCTCACGCTCGTCGCCTCCTCCGTGCAGTTCCTCCCCAACCACGGCCCGTTCATCGGCTGGCTGATGGAAGTGGAGGGTTGGCATCTGTTCCCACGCGAGCGGCGGCGCATGATTGACCTGTTGAGGGACTCGGGAGCGGAGGGCGTGGTGTTTCTGTCGGGGGACGTGCATTTTGCGGAGATCACGCGCGCGCAGCCGGGGTGTGTGCTGCCCTACGAGCTGTTGGACATCACCTCCAGGTCAGGACGGGTTGGTCAGGGAGCTTGACCGCGAACAGTGAAGTTTCAAGAATCCTTTTGCGACGGGAAGGGGTCGGTGTTATGGTTGACGAGCGCAGGGTGTTATTGAATGTTGAGTTTAGGGTACCGCCAGTGAATGTTGGGTTCAGGGCACATGTACCGATGTGCGAGCAATTTTGGGTGACATTGCTTCACTGCCTATGACTATTCAATGGTGAAATTGATTTGGAAGCGGAGGCATTCTAGGTATGCAGGATTGGCTTGTCGTGCGCTGAATCACGCACACCCGCGTCTGTTGCACCGCAATCCCAGCCGCTAGATGGTATTGCAGAGCACCTGAGAGGGGAGGCACAACAGTGGATATGTGTATGCGGTTCGGCCATCAAATCGTAGCGAGATGCAGGATTACTTACAGGACAACCGGATCAACCAGCCACCTGCAGTACGAATAGGGTGTGGTGTATCAATTTCTTCGCTCAGTGCCTTGTTTGTGTTTGGGGAAGTTCGCGCTGCACAGACTTTGTCATTGCTGTAGGAATTCCAGCAAGTAGCCTCCGCTCATTGTGATCAAGGTGCGGTTGGGTCTTCGGCAGTGGTATGACGCACACGGTGATGGGATTCTTAAACAAGCTGCCCTTGCCATGGATGAACCTTCTGCACTGGCTCAAGCCCATCTTCCCACCATACATGGTGGGGGACCCGGTGGCGTATGATTAATGGCACTTTTGTGTAATATGTTTACTTCGCATCACAACCCAAGGATGGAGATTTCAAGACAGTAGCCTCATGATCTGCATATTTCAGGGCATGACTTGATCCTACCTGTGCAAAGTAAAGAATTTTTTTTGTTTGCCTCAACCTTATCAATTTTCGCGCCATTTTTATTTGTTAATGCCAACTGTGGATAATGATTGGTGTTGCATCTTGTTCAAAATAGGAATGCGCAAAATATTTGACCTCGCATGGAAAGTGTCTAAATCCACACAATGTGGGCCTATTCGTTCTGGATTTCAGATTTCTCGTAACCGCGTTTTCCCGCCTTTGCACGTTCAACTAACTTTACACAGGTGTTGCACAGTTGATGATGAACTAGCACTCTGAATCGCCACTTTGCTCTTTGGAATGCATGCACACGTGTGTCATGTTTCACATCGCAAAGCTGGTACTATGGTGCAGGATTTCATTTGGCCCTCACGATACCGCCAGCCTCGCTACATTCGACGAAACTTTGGTACGCTTCTATCCATACTTGGGATTGTTGATATCTTGTATACATTAGTTTAATTTGTTTCATTCTTTTTGCTGGTTCTGAGACATTGTGGTCCATAGTTTGGGCACATGGTACAGTGCATATGCCAAGGATAAATTTCATGTAAAATTTTTTCATCAATTTGAGGGAATTCGTGCAATCACCATCACCATATCCAATATATTGGTTAAACCAAGGGCCCTTCAAGCTGTACCTGAGCGGGCTGTTGGTACTCAGGAGCAACAAGAGTGGCACTGTAAGGTAGTACCTTATTCAGTCGCTGCGTGCTCACATTGATGGTTTGCATAGATTGATAAAGATAAGCATGTGAATGTCTTAATGAACTATGTATGTCTCAACTCTGCTCGGTATGTGTGTTCCATGTTTGATTGCTCTTTCATTGTCAGCTGTACAACATAGCCATATATCGAATGCTTCATGTTGTATGTTTATGCCGTTTAGAATCCATACGACCCAACATTTGTACAACTCATTTCAACTTTTTTCCCAACATTTGTACAACTCATTTCAACTTTTTTCCCCGTTAGTTATCTTCAATTGTTCAATGCACAAGTGATCGGTTTAGATCGGAAGTCTGTCCCTTGACAGGTGCTATACACATAGACTGGGAGGGTGATCGGATGTGTGCGGAGATATATGGTGAAGATGGTGGTGGTAAGATTGAGCACTGCGTAGCAATGGATGAATTAAAGGTAACTTCACACATGTGGATTTCAGCATATGTTTCAATTTACGTATCCCCATGTGCCTTGGGGGTACATACCTGTTTGAGAAGCAGTTCACACCACGTGTTGAATCCGGAAGAGTATAGGCACACTAGGACTTTTAGATCATGTTGCTTACGTATGGAGTTGATGTATTCTGCAAATTATGGATACATGCACACAGTAAACACAACATGGTCTGGAATACGGCCTACACACAAAATTGATTCGTTGATGAAGTTGCAGTCCCACATATGTACGGCCTAGTTATCTTTTTGGCGAGTAAAGGTGATGTCATGCTTTATGTGGTTTACTTTGCGGGGTTGATTGTGACGGTCATCAACTGGTTGCACACTCTTGCAGGTTTCTATATCCTGCACACTTGTTCTATTGCTACTTTGAACGCAAGTCACGCTTGATTAATTTGTGCCAATGTTGTTGTCCTCCGAATGATGCTTCATTTGGCATGTTGTTGTCATCCAGGCTTTCAGTTTGTTGATATGGATTATGAGATAACAACATCAATTCTATTTGCTTACGGTGTACTTGCATTCATCTTGTGGTGTTGTGTGAGAATTGATTCGATGCCAGCTCCCAAAGGATTCAGCTGAGCCCAGTTGTGAAAAGGTGGAAGATGGAGGGTACTTTGGCCAGGAAGATCTCCCAATTTGGGAGACTGTGTACACTCCAGTGTTCATGCTAACAGTGGTGGCGATTAGTTACATGGTGCCGATCTGTACGGCCGGTATAGTGTTGTTTGCACTGTCTTCAATGATAGCATTGATTGGACCAGTTGATTACACAAAAACACATGTAAACTAGGTACGCATTTGTAATTACCTGGAATCATTTCCTCGAAGGATTTGTTTTGTCTTGAAATCGATGGTATCGTTATACGTCAAATATCTGATTTCGTGGCGTGTAATATGTAAGTTGCCACTTCGGGACTGTATTGGGACCATTATCGGATATCCTGTGCGTATCTTGCAGGTTTACACTTTAAGTTTGAGGTCGTACAGGGCGCCATTATTTCTTCAGCTTCAAGATTTAGATGACCTCTCATTACATCGCGTAATTGACTGAGGAGACCACACGTTTGTGAGTATTAAGATAACGAACTGTGGAACTGATGTGCCTGTCTTTTTTTGGATGTAGGGCTCAACAAACACGGAATGCAACGTCTACAGTCTACGAAAGAGCACTTTGTCATAGTGGGAACAGCGCATTGGGCCTTGAACGCATCCAATCATGCGCAGGCGCTGTAAATTATATTATAAATAACATAACCCTAAACCCTAAATTGAATTTTCTGTTGGTGTGCCTTTGTTTTTGTGTTGGAAAGTGTGTTTTGGTGCGTAGATTTTTGCTATAAATTGAGCCAGTAATAATGTAGTAGTAATCTGGATTGCGCAAAAACAATCAGAACCATCACAATAACTTCCCCATGCATCTGCTTCTAACTTTCAAGTACAACGCCTTCATGCATCTGCTATCATGACTGCAAACTATCAAAAGGTGTGGGGGTATTTGCTTGATGAACCATCATCTCTTCTCAACAAAACTGTCCCTAAAGACCTAAAGCGTATCGTGAGAGTGTTGGATTTCAGCAGGTCGACAGGAAATTGATGTTTTTCCAGAATACCATGTCTATCTCCAACGAAAATACGTTCCACTTTCTGCTCATGGACCTAGGGCAGCACTAACGACCACCCCACCTGCGCTGTAACATGCTCATGCATATGTATTCACAACATTACACGCCGAAGTGTCTGAGCATCTGGCATGCACCCACTCGCAGATATTCGCGCTAGAACATTGCAAGTACAACCTTCCACCATCAGGGACAGTCGATATTTGTAAACTGCATTCATAATGAGGTACACACCCACTCCCAAGCCGATAGTGTGTGATCACGTTCGACATAGATCGGCCTGCCGATGGCCCTGGCAAGGTGAAATCGAGGATTGCAATATCGCATTTCCTTCGGCTGTGCACATGTGGGTCTGAAACACAAACCCACCTTTACCTGCAACTATGATATTCAGCGATATAATATGCCTACGTGCTCAACTATGTTGTATTGGGCCGCTATTGAAACATGGGTTTCATCTGCATGTCTTTGTCTCCTTTATTCTAACCTTTGCTACGAAAACCCGTCTACACGTTGTTCATAGAGAGGGGCCATTTCTCTCCCGATAGTATGTCCTTTTCCATGCGAGTACCCTTTTCGATCACCCCATGCATGGCTGCGAGATCTGCTTCCACCCCTAGGGCCAAAGCAGTGATTTTCTTTATTTCTTTTTTGGTTCTTGTAGCCACTTTGTCAACTTCTATGCTTGAGAACAATCCATTGTCCATGCGACCTAAATTATACTTTGCAATCTCCCTCAACAACTTCTGAATCTCCTCCTGTGGAAATTCAACACGCATAAACACTTGAGGCGAGTTGTGGAGCATGTGCTATTTTTGCTCAGCATTTAGTGTGTTTACCATTCACCCGTAAAAAGTGTGCTCCGACTGTAGTGCAAATTCAAAGCGCTTGGCCTTACACCCAGGATGTCTTCCACATGACATGACATGCGCCTGGCTGTGACTGAATCAATGCAATTGAGAACATCCAAATGGTTGTTGGCGTGTCCAGGTGTGCCTGATTGAAATAATGAACACAACTTTTCAAGCAAAAGGATGTACATCCCAATCTGCCAAAGGATGCTCCCATCAAGATTCCAACGTTTAAAACAAAACACTGAATGTCATTCATGATCGCTCCAGGGAAGCATTCACTGACGCAATTCGAAATTGTTGCCTTTTGGCAGGAACCAAAACAATTGCTTGACATGAATACACGTGACATCCAGGACACACCAGTACTGTAGCGCAGATTGCCATGAGCGTACCCAATTTTAGGACCAGAATCGACGCTACAGGACCCATATTCGCAAAACACAAATGCAGAGACAAAACTGAATCTGTGCAGGTGTGTTTTGCATAGTAAAAACAGCAGCAATAGCACAGATTCTGAGCTTCTTTCATCTGGGATGTACTGATCCCAATAACCACACCTGCATATCCTTCTCCTCCTTGGCATTGGACACGTCCGCAAAGTGCAGAACCACGGGCGCGATGTCTACCTGTATGCACACCCATTCCCACATGGGCTCGCACGCTTTGCTAGCACGTCCTACGCTCTCACGCGTCATCAGCGGGTCCTGCGAATCTCAAAAACACAACAGTTGCTGCTTAGGGTTGCGATTTCAAATAACTGACACTCTTCAAGCCTGGAGACATCAAATGTGGCAACAAGGCGCCTGGTGACCTTGACAGCAAAGCATGAAATTTGAGATATTGGAAGAATATTTCGTGTCATGATGTCCTTAAGTGACTTGCCGAATTCCTTTCTCAACAGGCATGCAAAATGCTTCTGTAGCCCGATGATGTGAATGGTACTCAGCAACAATGTGCATCCGAAAAGGAAGTCTTGTAATTGCAAACGGAGTAGCCAGAGTCGAATAACTTTCAAAGTGTCTGACCAGTTTACGATGGTGAGCGCCTAGTAGGCAGTAGGGTGATGGCAAACAAGCTACACTCTCCTAATTTGAGTGGCTACACTCCTACGACTACCTGCGCCTGGAGCGCTAGAATCCCAAGACAATAGGTTCGACATTCTTGAAAGTAGTATACAGCACTAAAGCAGGACAACAAATATAGACAAAATGATAACCAGGTGGGGCTCGCTATTTGACAGCGGATACTGGGCTTGCCAATTGAAGCGTATACCTGTCTATCACACATGCCATCTGTCAATACAGTACAAACACTTTGCGCCATATTCTTGGCTCGTACCTGTATGTACTCGCGCTGCAAAAAACGTACAACAGGTAGGCAAGTCTGATCCGGCCTGAAGCTGATAATCGAATCCACCAAATCTGGCTTGCATATTCGAAAAATCACCTTGTCCCAAGCAAGTCCCTGCGGCTCTTCCGGTCCTCTGTGGAAGTAAAGTGAATCATATCCACAGAGTTGTGTTTTTTTTCGCAAACAATGACACTATGCATACATAACAAAAGCAACTCTGCACTGTTCCCCATCAGATTGAAGATATGCATGAATAGCTGCTCCTGAACATGAGCAGCCCCCAGGCAACACCATATAAATGATGGGTTGCGATAATTGCGAATCACCAAGTCATTCCAGGGAACACTTCTACCTTGAAAAAAATATTGACTGCAACAGTTGTGAATTAAGCATTCTTAAATCAATATCGTTGAGAGTCTTAGTTGCATCAGATGTCAGTGGCATCAGGCAGCAACGCTATGGCTGCTAATTCCCCAGGAACTGTTGAATGGCTTCCGTGGCTTGAAAAGCTCATATCAAATAAAATTGGTTGTGCTAGCATCTACAAAATGCCATTTCAGCTAGGGACAGTGTATAGGCCTAGGTGCAATGCGGCGTAACCACCAGGCATCAATGAGATAAGTCCTATGGCAGTCCATGTTCAACAGCAACAATACTGTGTGTGGTTGCATGGTGATGTATTCGTATATAGAAAATGTTCTCACAATACGAACAAGAGTCGCTTGGTATATATCCCAAGCAGGTTGGACTAGTGGCCCTCGTATCCATAGGGTGAGCAGCAACCTCAGCATGAGCGCAAGCGACAACGTTCAACATCAACAAAACAAATAGTGCTACTGAACTAGCACAAAACACATTCACACAAATTAGCAAAACACAAACTCAAACATGGAAGCATGAAGCTCAGGGGAAGAGTCTGTTTGATGAAAACGAAAATTCGTAGACTGAGTGTTGGTTTAAATATCAGCTATTCCATTGAAAACTACAGACAGTGAAGTTGCAAATACAAGAACCTTAGCCTCTTGTACATGGCTTGACCAGAGCACTGTCGCACCGAGCAGGGACGCTCAATGATACTCATACTTATTCAATGATCGGAACAATACCTGCCAGCTGATGGCTTGCATGCAATAGAGACACTGCGCCTTGTGTTGGCTGCTGTGCTGTGACTGAGATATGTATTCGCCATAGGCAGTATGCTAGACGTGCACCGCGCCACTCCCGTTGCATGTTTCAAGGCATTGGGCGTGGTGGTCGATTTATTTTGCCTGATGCTTGAACAAATGCGCATCACACAACACATGCCATATCATCGGCCACAACAAGTCGCCAGAACATACTGCTTCTTCCCCATCCTAACAGCTTGCGGTGGTCAACAACGCCCGTTGCAAGAGAGCGCTGCGCGCATGATGGATTATTTCAATGATCAGTTTGAGAATTTCACGGCTGGGCTTGGCACGGCGTACGTGCGTTTGTTGACACGCTAACAGAAAAAAAATCATGTATGCAAATCTATACCACTAATCTATATTGTTTGTAAACATACAAAGAACATTCTGTACATGCATACACATTGTACTGTACATGCATACATGTTATGTACATGTATGTATACTATATGATTTGTATACGCACAAATCAGAAAATGCAAACATATATATACATGCATGTAAATGTGAACATATGAAGGTGTAGCATCAGGAGCTTACATTTGAACCCGTCTAGGGGTGATTACTTTGCCATATAAGCATATGAGCAAAAAGGTTGCCTGGGTATGCATGGCAGTGACAATGTATGTATATTGCATGATGCCGGGACTTTGATTTTGATCATTGCATCTTCCAGAATCTAGAATTTACATCTGCAGATATGTGGTAGGCACTGTTCCTTGGAGTGACTAAACAGGTTATAAATTTCGACAGTTTGATTACTCGATGTGGCTTCCCGCCCAGCTGTTAGGGGGTCAAACTTCGTCACATACATACATGTACATGTATGGGGATATGACCCTCACCAAAAGGGCAAGAAGCCAAGTCTTCAATATAAAGCGCTAAGTTCTATCGTATCAACACACAGATTACGTGGTGCAAGGAGAACGTATCTCACCATCTGCATCCAGACAG
>NHOP01000222.1:0-17439 GCA_018697155.1 Pyramimonas parkeae | reverse complement strand
CCCCAGTGCACCTCACTGTCCGCTCTGCCGCTCTCCGTGCTGCTCTGTCTGTTGATGCAGAGTGATGAGCAGATGGACGACAAGCGACGGGCGTTTTACGAGTACTCCTCCGCCCTGGTGGAGCCGTGGGATGGGCCTGCGCTGGTGACCTTCACCGACGGAGACGGCATCGGGGCAACTCTCGACCGCAATGGCCTGAGACCTGGACGCTACTACATCACCAAGAGCGGGGTGGTGGTGATGGCCTCCGAGGTGCACCACCCTTCTTCCTCCCCCCTCCCGCTCTTCTCTAGCCTTGATATTCCGCCTTCTCTGTCTCTGCCCTGTTGGACGAGGGCGGTGGGCGCTGGGCAAAAGGTCTGCGCAAGAGTTTCGACGGGCTCTGAGAATAGAGGAAAGCGCGTTCAACTGCAACCGAGCTGGTTCGTGGTGAAGGGCTTTTTGCTGTGTTCTTATCTCGCACGAGATGGTTATAGTTGCATACTATAAATACTGTATATTGCTGTACTTGGAACTGCATAGAAGGAGCATAACAGCTTTCAAGTGGCAGGTCGAGCTGTGCGAAACTGTTGTTGGTCACCAGGATCCCACTTCCTCTGTGTGCATACGCTGACAACAAGTTGCTCGCTGTCAAACTCACTCAGGTGGGGGTGGTCGACATCAAACCCGAGGATATCAAGGAGAAGGGCCGTCTGCGCCCTGGCAACATTTTTTACGTGGATCTCAAGAACGAGCGTGTGCTCCCAGACATGGAGATGAAGCAGGAGATTTGCGGCAAGCGCCGATATCGCCAGTGGATCGACCGCCAGAAGGTGAACTCGCCTTCTGGTTTACGAAAGACCACAACTGCTGTTTTTGCCGTGCCATCAGCCCGCGACGCTGGGATTGGGCTCTTTGGAGCTGCGTAGTTCGCCCCTTCTCAATCCTCTGCATAGTTGAAAGCATGCCTCCAACTGAACAGGAAAGTCTGGACTGAGCGGCCGGTAAAATTTTTTGGTTCAGCATCAGGGCTCAACGGCATGCACCAAGGATTCCGTGGAGACTGTCCATGCCATCTCATAGGTGCTGGGTCCCCGAGCACTGTTCATCCGACCTTCTCTCCTGTGTCTGCAGCTAATTCCCTCCCCCACCTCCCCAACACCTGTCCACTTCTCAGGTGACCTTGGAGGACATTGTGAAGGCGGACGCGGAAGCTGGGGGCCCCCTCCCCTCCGCTCCGTGTGTGGATCCGAACCGAGCCGGCATAGAGAAACTGCTAGTGCCCATGCGCGCGGCGGGGTACACGGTGGAGTCGCTGGATATGCTGCTGGCTCCCATGTTGGTGCGTGCAACCCAATGCAAAAAGCCGCCCCTCTGGACCAGGTCACTGCTTCCTGTCTGAGAAACGGAGCCATGCAAAAAGTGCACATCCATGAGCGGCGTGCTTGTCCCAGATGACACAGGCAACCCGGAAAACCCATGTGAGCTTTCTCACACGCGCACCCTTGTGGTCAATCGTGCTATTGTTCCATTGTTGTCTGCAATGTTTGACCCTCTCCACACTTTGTGCATGGTCACATGACCTCCCCATCCTGTCTGTGTAATGGAGGGTTGCATTTCTTTCTATCTTAACTCTTTGAGGTAGTGACTGGGTGGTGCAGGCGTCCGGCTCCGACCCCCTGGGCTCCATGGGTAACGACGCCCCGCTGGCGGTGATTTCCGAACGCCCCAAGCTGGTGTACGAGTACTTCAAGCAACTGTTCGCGCAGGTAGCTTGCTGTCCAGAAACCTTGAGTGACCCTCCCCTGTGCCTGTGGGAGATGATTATCGGGCTTGCTTGTGCGCAGTGCGTTTTTTGCTGACAGCATGTTTCAACGTATGCTTTCAGGTGACCAACCCCCCGATCGATCCCATCCGCGAGGCTATCGTAACTTCTCTTAAATGCATGATTGGGCCGGAGGGCGACTTTTCCACCACCAAGGAAGCACAGGTGTGTTGCTCAGGTTGTTGGTGCATGCTTCTTAGATACAAAGAAGGCACAAAAAGAGACTCTCGTAAGCTGTAACTCATTTCTGTTACAAAATCCAACTGTTTCATTGTGTTGGGATTCCACGTGCAACGGTGTTTGCTCTCCATCAACAGTCCATCAACTTGCTGTTACGATCGGGATTGCACCATGTGCAACATGTAGTCTTACCTCTGTGATTGGGCCACAACATCTACAACTCAGGCTCTTAATTTGATGCAGCTTGATTTGGCCATTCCATAAGCTCGACTCGTCTCCCCATATCCTCCCTTGAGATGTATCACTAATTGTAGGCTTTCCGTCTTCGGGGGGCGTCCGCTCTTCCCAGGTGCACCGCCTTAGCCTCGAGACACCACTTCTGGATATTCCCGAGATGGAGGCGATCAAGCGCACCTCCCACCGCGACTGGAAAACGTACACTCTGGATGCCACCTACCCCGTGTCAGAGGGCAGCTCTGGTTTGTCCAAGGCGTTGGAGCGGCTCAGGAAGGAGGCGGACGTGGCGGTGGAGGAGGGCTACTCGCTGCTGGTGCTCTCCGATCGAAAGTGAGTCTCGTCGCCCACTGTTGGGCATTTTGATCTTGGAAGACGCGCCCTGCATTGTGACATGGGAGAGCATTGCAACTCAGCAAACACCTCACGTTGACGAGATGTCGGGAGGAATAGCCGAGTATCAAAGGGAGTGGCAGCAACCTCCCTTCCACACAACTTGTCGGGTTTTTTTACCTGTACAGAGGGAACAGCACGGCTGTGGAGTCGTCATTCTGCATCCTGTTTCCGCTTGCTCTGATTCCTGTGCAACCTCTCCGCTGGCCTCGCCGTCACTCGCTTTCATCACGGGGACGGTGAAAGCAAGCGGAGTTGGTTGTATCTTGCATTGCAACGGTAAGTTTTGGGGAAAGCAGCGCAGGGAGCACTGACTCCACTCGATTGGGCCTTCCGGCGTGTGGGTATGCGTATTATTTACGCTGCAGGATGTCTGCGGAGCGTGTTGCCATCCCGTCCTTGCTCGCAGTGGGCACTGCCCACGCGCACCTGGTGGCCACCATGCAGCGCACCCACCTGGGCCTGCTTGTGGAGTCGGCTGATGCAAGGGAGGTGCACCACTTCTGCACTCTCGTGGGCTACGGCGCGGACGGAATCTGTCCGTACCTGGCCATCGAGGCTCTGTGCGTGTTGCAGGAGGACGGGCGCACGGGAGCCAAGAAGTTCACGCGCCCGGAGCTGGTGCAGCGATACTTCAAAGCCGGTGGAGATGGCATGCTCAAGGTGAGGGTGCCCCACCCTCGGGCTTGCTGCGGCGAGGAAGACACTGTATTGTGAGGATTCACTCCAAGCAAACGTGGACACCATTTGTTGAGTGGGAACTCACCGGCTTTCTTTGAGTACTGTCTCCATGTTTTTATGTCTTCGGGTGTGAAAATGCCCCGCCTGGCATCAGGTAGGGGCAACGCTTGTGTCCGGGGCCCAGAAGCCCTGCACCAAACTCCTCATTGTGCGGGAGTTTTCTGTTCTCATGGTTATTGTTCTTTTCACATGATTATTGCAATCAACATGTTTACTGTTATTGTCAAGATTAATGTTGACATTGATGTATTTTGTAGTAGTGTTCTCTGTATATTCTCTCTTTGGGGCGCGATCTTGCTGGCCCGCAGGTGATGGCCAAGATGGGCATCTCTACCCTGGCCTCTTACAAAGGAGCTCAGATTTTCGAGTGCCTGGGGCTGCACGACGACGTGGTGATGCAGTGCTTTCCTGGCACGGCGTCTCGCATTATGGGCGTGAAGATGGATATGCTGGCCATGGACAGGTGATAGACAAGACACGAATTTTCTTTTTGACCCGTGCACTGCTTGTACTGACTACCTGGAATTCGATGCTTGGGGCTCTTGCTCTTGAACCATCAAACGGACGAGTTTTTGTGCGTTGCATTTTGATGTCTCCGTACAAGCACAACAGTTGGGCGCACAAGGAATCTTGCTGAGTCCCTGATTGCGTTAATTGACAGTGGTGTTTTGGTTTTGGTGGCCGAATTGACAGTCTTTTCACCCTCAATTTTCGCTTGATCACGAATGTGTACGCACCTGCCTTTTGATATCACTCAAGCCAGCTGTGCCAGTGTGCAATCCACTGGACCTGCTGGTACAAACTCTACAGTCTGCTCCTAGCAGGGGTCGAACCTTGGAATCCTCTAGGGTTGGAAGCACCTTGGTGAGCCACTGCGCCAAAAGCTCCGGGCATCATTCGAGATGATCACCTTTATGTAGTGTCTCCGCACCACACTGCACCTCTGTTGGACTGGGAGCCCACGTTGTGTCCTCCTTGTGGCACTTCTAGCTAGCATTGCAACCTCTCTCTGACATTCTGAGAGGCTTGTTGTTTGTGCTACAGCTTCAAAATGCACCAGACAGCATTCCCCGCGCGTCTCTTTCCCGAAGGCTCTCCTGAAGATACGGCTCTGCCCAACCCGGGCGACTACCACTACCGTTCGGGTGAAGATAAGGAGGTGCACATGAACGACCCGCGGGCCATTGCGTTTTTGCAAGAGGCAGTGCGCAACAACGACCAGAGCGCTTGGGACAAGTACAGCAACCTCACCCGCGAGCTCACGGAGCAGGTGGCGTTGAGGGGCATGCTCAAGTTCAAGGAGACCCGCAGCGTGGACATTTCCCAGGTGAGGGCTAGTGCCTTGGCAAAAGAAACAGATGAGGTTGGGTTTTCTTGTGTTGCGTGTGTGCGGGCTGGTATCAACCGAGATCTCATAGCAAGCCGTCTTTTGTGCATCCACACATACCTTCAACTCGGACGCATAAAATCATAACTCTCACCTGGATGGATGATAACCTTTTCGTCTCTACGCTTTGTCCATGTGCATTCTCCATACTACCCTGTGCTGCACCAGTCATCGTATCCTTCTGAACCAAGTCTGCGGTTTATATTTCTGTGTTTCGAGCCGCCATGCTGGGTGCCTGCACTGCATCCAGGTGGAGCCTGCAGCAGACATTGTGAAGCGCTTTACCACGGGAGCGATGTCGTACGGCTCCATATCTCTGGAGGCACACTCAACTCTGGCCCGCGCCATGAACCAGATCGGCGGGCGCAGCAACACGGGGGAGGGCGGGGAGGAGCCGCGCCGCCTTGCCGCGCAACCAGATGGGTCTCGTAACCCTGAGAGATCAGCAATCAAACAGGCGTGTGGCCCAACCTTGCCGGATTCCTCGAAAGAGCCCTCCGAGTTGCAAATGCACTCTTTCTTCCCTGTGCAAAATGCCCAACTGAAAGATGCCTCGGCAATGGGCTTTGTTTGTGGATCTGCGCATTCTGTAAGTCTTCAGAAAGCTGAGTGCCCAGTTCTTGCCTCTGAGTCTCCAAGGTGCATTGCATTTGTGAGCCTTGAGCAGATTAGAAGTACCTCGCTCTTCTTCAGGTAAAATGTGCATGTGCTGTGTTTATGGATCTGCGCGCTCTGTACATTTAGTGAATGCAGCGCCTCCAGATCTTCGAAAATGAATACTGCGACAGGTGTTATTTCAAGGCGGGACGTGTGCTGTACATTCCAAACGACGTCAAACCTGCCAGGATGTTTCATGGCCGGATGTGTACATTCTACAACTCGTCAAGCTTTTTGCTCTGCTGCCTTGCATGTGCGCGCAGGTAGCCTCCGGACGCTTTGGTGTGACCTCACACTACCTCACGAATGCGGATGAGCTCCAGATCAAGATGGCGCAAGGAGCCAAGCCTGGGGAGGGCGGGGAGCTGCCTGGGCACAAGGTGATTGGTCGGATTGCCGCAACGCGCAAGGCAACGGAGGGAGTGGGGCTCATCTCCCCACCCCCCCACCACGACATCTACTCCATCGAGGACCTCGCCCAGCTCATCTACGATCTCAAGAACACCAACCCGGCTGCTAATGTTAGCGTGAAGCTGGTGTCTGAGGCAGGGGTTGGGGTGGTCGCCTCCGGAGTCGTCAAGGGCAAGGCAGACCAGGTGAGGCGGGCGCGGGGCAATATGTGCATGTATCATCGCTTTCCCCGCTGGGCGGAGCATGTCTTGCATGCGCTTGGGTGCAAAAGTGATGATAGAAGTTCTGAAGTCGGATTGTTGTATGCAGCACACCGCCACATTTCACAGCCTTTCCAAGTGACTTCCCAGGAGATGTACACCAGGGATAACAAATCCTTGCTTCTATGTGAAAACGCTCATTAGCTTTGAGTCATGCATGAGCAGTGGTGTGTTTGGGGAGAACGGCATGTTGTTCTACACAACATTGCAGCCACTACACTATCGTTATCGGCCCACTCGCGTCGACAAGATACAGCCGTACCGGTATGCTCGCATACATCCTTGCGGGTAGATGACCTTCCCCAGCATTGGTCCGTTCGTGCCCGCTCAACAGACCACCCATCTCCCGCCTCAAACCCCGGCCCTCAGGTGCTTATTTCTGGTCACGACGGCGGCACTGGCGCGGCCAAGTGGACGGGAGTTAAGGGCTGTGGGTTGCCTTGGGAGCTGGGGCTGGCGGAGACGCACCAGACGCTCATGTCCAACAATCTGCGCGCACGCACGGTGGTGCAGACAGATGGGCAGCTCAAAACGGGCCGGGATGTGGCGATAGCTGCCCTTCTAGGCGCAGAAGAGTTCGGCTTTGCCACTGCTCCACTCATCACCATGGGCTGCATTATGATGCGCAAGTGCCACAAGAACACCTGCCCTGTCGGCATTGCCACGCAGGTGAGGCGGGGTGCAAGTCGTTTGGAGTCGGGAGGACAAACTGAGGTAGATGATTGCACGACTGTGTGTGCTTTTGAATGAGCATGGCGGGGCATGCCCGTGGTTTTCTCAAAATGTGAGGACAGAAGGATAAGGCTTACCTGGGCATGGAAATGCCTGGATGGAATGCTTGCACGTATTCCTTGCCCTTTGTGTGTAGCAATGAAGTTCTGGTGCGCTTGAGATCTGTGGGTTATCTCAATGCCTATGTGACCTAGTTGTATGGACAAGTGGCACATAGTGCACATAGTGGTTTGTGTTAGGGGTGCAATTGTATGGTACATGAATTTCACTCCACGCCATGTTTGCTGTTGTCAATCAGGACCCTGAGCTGCGAGAGAAGTTTGCGGGCGAGCCGGAGCACGTGATCAACTTCTTCTTCTTCATCGCGGAGGAGCTCCGCCAGATCATGGCCGAGCTGGGCTTCAAGAAACTGGACGACATGATTGGCCGCGCGGACCTGCTAGAGATCAACCGTGAGGTGGTGGACTCCAACCCCAAGCTGGCGGACATCGATTTATCCAAGATGCTCCTTCCCGCCAAGCACCTCGGCCGCCCCGGCCAGCCCATGCACTGCACGGAGAAACAGGACCACGGTCTGGATCTGTCGCTTGACAACGACCTCATTGAAATGGCGCAATGTGCGCTGGCCCCGGAGCCCCTCATCCCGGGAGAGGAGGCGGTGCCGCTGCCGGTGTACATCGAACGGTCGGTGGTGAACACAAACCGCGCGGTGGGCACCACGCTGTCTCACGAGATCTCTAAGAAGTACGGGGAGGAGGGCCTTCCCGACTCAACTATCCACGTCAAACTGTTCGGGCACGCTGGCCAGTCTCTGGGGGCGTGGCTGGCGGCTGGGGTGCTGCTGGAGCTGGAAGGAGACGCCAACGACTACGTGGGCAAGGGTCTGTCGGGCGGGAAGGTGGTGGTGTACCCTCCGCAGGAGAGCACGTTCAATGCCGCCACCAACATCCTCGTGGGAAATGTTGCGCTGTATGGAGCCACTTCCGGGTCGGCGTTCTTCCAGGTGAGACTGGCCGGGTGGTGATTGATGCTTCTTTCATTCTCTGAAGTTGGTGGGCAAAGGCTGTTCAATATGTGAATCCGGTGCAAAGATTGCGTACAAGGAAAGTAAGCGTTCCACCAGGGCTGAAGATTTTGTTGGGATCTCAGTTCATGCGATTTGGCCTGTTGGTTAAATTGCACGCGCTGGGGTAAAGTCACCAATTGTGGTACAGAAGCATGATTCACGCATTGTCAAACTCAAACAACATTCATTCACCCAGACTCTCCTGGGCAATGTTCTGTAAGAAACGACGTTCGAGAAATCCGCAAAGCACAGCGATGAGGAGTGGTAGTGTAAGAAGCAGAGAACGACATGCCCAGGTCACGGACACTTTCTTTTTTGTGCATGCATGACTGTACCTGCTCCCTTTATCTCAGTTTTTGTCTGTCCTGATCTTTCCAGGGAACGGCAGCGGAGCGCTTTGCTGTTCGCAACTCCGGGGCCAAGGCGGTGGCGGAGGGTGTGGGAGACCATGGCTGCGAGTACATGACTGGGGGCGTGGTGGTGGTGCTGGGCAAGACGGGGCGCAACTTCGGTGCGGGCATGAGCGGAGGCACCGCTTATGTATACGACCCCGAGACTCAGTTTGCCAGCAGATGCAACATGGGTCAGGTGAGCGCGCAAATTTCATTCCAAACTGTTTTCGAGCACATTCACGCACTCTTGCGAGTGGGGGCTTGCAAAAGACCAAGACATTCCGACTAGGGCATGTGCATTGAGTATTGTCAGACCAAACAGTCTAGGTAACCTCTTTGCAAGTTGAACTCATCGAAACCGCTGAATCCGAACTTGCATAACGTTTTTGGTGGAATAGCACTCTGATCCAATTTGATCTACGTCTGAAGGTCAGTCCTCTGGCTATCAACATGCAGGTGGAGCTGGAGAGTGTGCTTCCTGGGACGGACTCAGAGCGTGAGCTCCGATCTTTGGTGCAGCAGCATGTTCGTTACACCACCTCCAAGGTGGGCCGAGCTGTGCTGTCCAACTGGGCGGGCAATCTTGCCAAATTCGTTAAGGTGATGCCTTCAGAATACAAGGCGGTTCTGGAGCGTAAGAAGGAGGCCGCCTTGGAGACGATGGCAGAGAAACCCAAGGTGAGAGGGGTGCAGGAATTTTTGTTTGAGATTTGCTGTAAATGGGCAATCTGCCGCTAAAGGAGCGACACATGAAATGATGCAAGTGAAGTACACCCACTGAATCAGGCTTTCATTGGTGAGATCAATCGTGCTGACCATCTACTGTGTCTGGACAGGTGCTTGACGTGTCGCCCGAAGACACTGCTGAAGATGCGTTTGAAAAGCTGAAACGGATGGCGGCAAAGGCACAGGTAGCATCCGTGGTGTCGGGACAGATTGAGCCCATCCAGATGTATGTATGAGAAGTTGTCACACATCGAAACGAAACCTTGACAATGTCAGCTCTTTGGGCTAGTTGAGTCATCCAACGCCAATGGCTGAATCTCCCTCTGTGTGTAAGGAATTGTGCTATCCGAAAACCCTCGCAATATTAGAATAAATTCTCTTCACAACGTTGGTCACTCAGCATATGACAAGCACCCACTGGGAGTTGAAGCTTTGCAGCACGTGCCATTACCTTTTTCCTTTCGCTACATCCCCGGCGGCTGGAACAGTCTATAACCCTGCTCCGGTGTTGAATCCGAAATTGCACCTTCATCCATTTCATTGCCTTCTCACGCAGTGGGGTTCGTTTGACTGACAGGCGGAGGCCCAGGCTGCCAAGAAAGAGCGCCCCACGCGTATCCGCGCAGCAAACAAGCTTGGCGGGTTCAAAAACTACGAGCGGGAGGCCATCCCGTACCGTGATGCCAAGCTCCGTCTCCAGGACTGGGACGAGGTACAGGCTAAGGATGAGTCTCCGGAGCACGCCCTGCTGCTGAACACGCAGTCGGCACGGTGCATGGATTGCGGCGTGGCGTTCTGCCACCACCAGCCGGGATCTGGGTGCCCGCTCGGCAACCGCGTGCCGGAGTTCAATGAGCTGGTGCACCAGGGCCGGTGGAAGCAGGCACTGGACGTGCTGATGAGCACCAACAACTTTCCCGAGTTCACAGGGCGCGTGTGCCCAGCGCCGTGCGAGGGCGCGTGCGTGCTCGGCATCAACGAGAATCCGGTGACCATCAAGTCGATTGAGATGTCCATCATTGACAAGGCTTGGGAGAGCGGGTGGATGGTGCCCCGCCCGCCGCTCCAGCGCACGGACAAAAAGGTGGCCATCATAGGCTCCGGCCCCGCGGGGCTGGCGGCGGCGGACCAGCTGAACAAGATGGGGCACAACGTGACGGTGTACGAACGCGCCGACCGCATCGGCGGGCTGATGATGTACGGCATTCCCAACATGAAGGCGTCCAAGACGGACATTGTGCAGCGCCGCGTGGACCTGATGGAGGCTGAAGGGGTGAAGTTTGTAGTGAACGCGAACATCGGTGTGGACGTGGATGTCGAGCAGCTGCGCGCCGAGAACGACTCCATTGTGCTTGCCGTGGGAGCCACCAAGCCCCGCGACTTGCCAGTGGACGGGCGCGATTCGAAGAACATCCACTTCGCCATGGACTTTTTGCAAGCAAACACCAAGTCTCTGCTGGACTCCAACTTGGAAGATGGCAACTATATCAGCGCCAAGGATAAGCGTGTGGTTGTGATTGGTGGAGGCGACACGGGGACGGACTGCATTGGCACCTCCATCAGGCACAAGGCGAAGAGCGTGGTGAACTTCGAGCTCATGGACACCCCTCCCACAGAACGCGCATCCAACAACCCCTGGCCCCAGTGGCCGCGTGTTTTCCGTGTCGATTATGGTCACCAGGAAGCCATGGAGGTTCAGGGCAAGGACCCGCGCGAATACAATGTTCTCACCAAGCGCTTCCTTTCGGATGATGCAGGGAATGTGACCGGCGTTGAGACCATTCAGGTGGAGTGGGGAAAGGACGAGGAGACTGGACGCTTTGGGTTCAAAGAAATTCCCGGCAGCGAGCAGGTGTTTGAGGCTGACCTAGTTGTTCTGGCTATGGGATTCTTGGGCCCTGAGGCGAATCTTGCTGAGAAGCTCCAGATTGAGACGGACGAGCGTTCCAATTTCAAGGCGGAGTACGGCGACCACGCCACCTCAATTCCAGGAGTGTTTTCGGCGGGTGATTGCCGGCGGGGCCAATCCTTGGTGGTTTGGGCCATAAGTGAGGGTCGCAAAGCTGCAGATTCGGTCGATCGATACATGATGGGCACAGAGGAACCGTTGCATATGGAGCAGGAGGACGAAGTTGAGTGGCTACGACGCCTAGGAGTAGACACAGACGAGCTTCGATCCGAAGTGGATGCGCTAGGATTGTCACTAGATGACCTGGAGGATGACGACAAAGCGTCTCTTGTGGGAGAATTTTGCACGAAAGGAAAAGACAAGGAACATGCCAACAAGGAAGCTCTGAAGTCACGCTTGTTGGGTATGCTTATGGCGGGCCAGACGGAGGAGGGCATGGCACCCAACTGAATGAGAGGATGTGCAGGGTATCTAGAAGAAACGTGGCTCATGATTGTGTTCACATTGTAACAATTTTTTTAGGATCGATTTGATTTAGATGATTAAGGTTTTACGGTAAACGTCAATGTAGCTAAGGAGCTAGCATAAAGCATCATCATAAAGCCTGAGTTGAAAAAACGGTTGTACAATGGATGCTACTGTAATGCAACTGTAGAAGAGAAAATTTGTTAATTGGTTCCTGTCAGTGATGGGCGTTGCCAGAATAAAGTGCTCGGATTTGCAATCTTTTTCGGACATCCTTCCTTGTAGAACAATAATACATGGTGCTTTCATGTACACAGTTTTCGCAAAGTATGCTGGTATCAGCAGGAGTATCATCGCTTGAAAACGTTTTGACCCAGAGTACCATGTTTCTCCGTTGTGGCACTAACACTCTTTCAGTTCCGTTTGTTTTTGCATGCCACCCAATAATCGGAATTTTATGGTTGCGACATTCCACATCCACAATTATGCCAATGCAGGTTAGCGAAACTTTTCGCACAAGTCCGCACTGGTGAATGATATTTTCATTTTCGCTCATTACGCATGCCACCTTTTCCCTGTGGTTCAAAAGTGCAGTTGTAGTTATTGTCACTATAGAATCATACTGTCAACCTAAATTTCTGGACGATCCTTGTGAGGATCGAGGGACGCTATTGCTGAACATGTCGTGTGTGCGTCCATTTGTTGAACCCAGTATTCAGAAAATCTATCATGTGATGTTGTATAAATTGGAACGTGCCCTTGTCCCTTTGGTGCCCCACAAAGTGGATGAGGTGATATCTCAGCACGTGCTTATGCCATTCAGTTGGGGTGATCACAGCCTAATGCTCTTCTAGCCAAAGAAATTCGGAAATGGCCATGATGGTCAAGTATGGATAATTACTACATGCATGTTTTGTGCGACATAACTTGATATTGATGCTGAAGCATGCATGCGTGTAAGGCCCGGGCCTTCCTCTTGCCATGCCAAGAAAACGGCTGGTATGAAACGAAGCATGGTTCGTTGATTCTTATCTGAGATCTTTCGCATTTGAAGCCCTCGTGTTTGATCTATCTTGGAACTGTTACATGAGCTACCCATATATTTAGTAGGAACATCTGTGAGATATCTTGGCATACAGGAACTAGGACGACTACAGAGATCACTGTAAGTTAAACAGAGATGACAGGCTAAACATAGAATTAAGTTTGCTTAGTAGCTGAAGCTTCTCTCACAGTAGTGCACCCTAAACAAGATCGAGTGCCTCAGAATCAGCAAATCAATTGCTATGTAAGCAAATCATCAAATCACCACGTCGCATAGGCACCAAGGAGCCTTTCAGAGAGTACTACCTAAACGCCTCCTCCATGCATTGAGTGATGTACTGTGCGATGCTGAAGGAGAAAATCAGTTTGGGGGCAACCGTCATTGCCTTGGGAGTGATTCCTTTGAAAAATGCAGCGGGGCCCTCCTTTTGGATGAGATCCTTCACAATGGATATGCCGCCCCGAGGATCGTTAAAGTCGCGATTTTGAATGCGGGTCTTCACAACATCTAAGGGCGAGGCCACGATGATGCTGGCTAGAGACCCAACAGTAGAGGTGACAAAAGTTTTCCAGAACTGATCGGTCTTCCCGTTGAACAGAGTCTCTTTGGCCCAAGAGTTTGCCCCGAAAAGTGCAAAGGAGCCGGGGGCATTGCGTGCTACCGTCCACCCAGCTCCTCGATACAAGCTTGCCAGCTGTATCCACACCATACACACATTCGAAGCAAGTTACAAGATAGGTTCAGGCGTTAAGGACACATCATTCCCGGCTTGGTAGGCAAAAAGAAGTTTCCCATATACACGCGCCTCCCAGCACTATTGCCTACCCTATAGCCATTCTACACATCATTTGTCACGGGGAAATGGCGTTAAAACGATAACAGACTTGCAGCTTGTCCTGTCAAAGAAGCTCGGCGGTGACAATATCTACTGCATGCACCGACCCACGACACGATGTCTGTATGCTTTGCAAAAAACAGCTTCAAAAGGTAGCAACGCTTACTCTAATTTTCTCCCATATCGGATCACTTCGAAATAAACTGAAGCTTATGTATTGCCCAAGCAAAAAAATGGGATGAAACGAAATCAAATTATGTCCATGATCAGACATGACCGTCACATGAAGAAGAACCAGGATATCACGATGTGATCGCTCCTGCCATAGTGTCACTTCCAAGACTGTGTACATTAATGACCCACACCAAAACAGGAAAGCAATAACAATAAATATGCCAATATCATGTTGTTCGATAGATGTCTGTTGAACAACCACACTTGTATTGAAACAGAATGCATTTAACACAGGACATCTTGAATCGTGCAGGGTGTCATCGTGTTATTGAACCTGACACAGGCAATTTAAGACAGAACCAGACACTCAAGTTTGCTTGTCATATCACAGCACACTTGCCTGTCTACTACAGGCAATCACATCCCCTTTCAGCTGCATCTGATGTACTGTGTATTACTTAAGGGTAGGCCCACCCACTGTAGCACCCCATCTAAAGCCACACTCATGTTTGGACCTTGACCAGACGACAGCATGCACTGCTCAGCAACAACACACTCAATTTCCATTGCAACGATGACACAGCAGGATGCATGGCTTATTTCAGCATGACTAGGGGTACCGATTGATGGCACCATGCCCACCGGCGCTCGACTCTGATCCCCTATCAAAAATCGGAACAGGCAACACTTCGCTGGAAAACTCTTTTTTGTTCACCATCTTGTTTGCTTTGTTCCTGTAAGCGTTTCAGTGTGTAATCCGCTGGTTTAAATGTGGTTGCTCGAGTCTAGGCCTGGACATAGGTAAGCACGCGCTGCCAGTAATCTGTCACAGCCATGCACACTTGCCAGGTCATCATCGATTGGTCACAACAACCGGCTAAAGCAATCACTATGATATCTGCTGTCGACAACACTTCGATTCGCGCGCTGTTTCCGTCAACACATGCACACTCCTACACGATCCAAAACTTCCATTCGGATGAACAAAGCTGTCAAAATGTGAACACATCGTCCACTGGGCAGAGCGTACCTTCTCTTCCTTCAAGATTGCAATCAGTCCGCGTCTGCCGATAGCCTCTGGGTTGGTCTGCGCTTTGATTTTGAGCACGTCCAAGGGCAGCAGGGCCACTTCACCGATACCCATCACGCATCCCGCACTTGCTTGCATCAGTGTGCGTGCGTGCTTCGTCCCAAACAGAGCCTCGAACTTGTCTTTTGCGCGGGCATCCAGAGCCGCGTACACCAAAGGCTGGCCTCCGAACTTGTAAATGCGTTGAAATGCCTTGTAAGCCACAGCGAACTGCATTCCTGGGAACAACGACTTGACCTGCCAGGAGAGAGAGGAACCAAGCTTTCAATCAGTACACCAATCAGCACAGCCGTTTGGAAAGGCAAATAGGCTTGCGGGCTGAAATGAGGTACATCCCCGTGTGGAGACAATCACATCGTCGAGTGATTTATTCCTGGCCACGCTCACCACAGGTATTTCGAAACCTTGGCCAATTTTCGCAAGTCGGAATCCATTTTCAGATAAATCCACTCAGAAAACTTGTGCTCCGTCTTTCAAGCCATAGCATGTATTCAGTGTTTCCCAGATTGGGTAAGCGTGAAAAGCCATTTTTCTTGAAGCCGGCAAAATGCCCACACACCGACTACCAGAGTCATGCATGTTGCTAGCAGGAAAGCGGGGGTGTGGATATGCGCAGGAAGGAGATTGTGCAGGCAAACACAGCAAGCCAAAGCAACGAACTCGAATGTTCCCAGTGAACGTGCGCAAAAAATACCAAGTTATTGCAACCTAGACACTTGACTGTGAATCTCTGCCAGAGCAGAAGCATTCTGATAAACTTGTTCTCAATCAGATGGAACATGCAAGTTTCAGATGCGACACAGGCCCAAGCAAAGAGCTGAGGCTAATCACGACGGCATCTCAGCATATGCATCCAGAGGTCTCGACTTAGTGGGAGCTCCGAGTGTGTTGACTGAATTGCTATTGGCTTGTCTCGTCTGGGCGAAAGAGTTGAGCCTCAAACCCGACACATTGGGGGCATACTATGGGTCGGTTCCATTTTATTTCGCAATCACCGGGCGATGTGAAGCCAATAGTGTATGTACAGTATATCAATGCATTTACATCATGAATAGTATGCTCGATACCTGTCGATTGACAACGAATTACATTCTGGATGTATGCAAGTCTGCACACATGCTACTGGAAAACTACAGCGGGAGCATGTAAACCCACAATAGATGACAAAAACAATTTCGAAGCATAACGAAAAGGGGCGCAGGTACGCCCAAGAACATTCTCGATCCCACACGGGCCCTTCATGTACGGTGCTACGCTAACATTATGCAAGCAACATCTTAGCAGCACTGTGCCAGGCTGAAATAATACATTTACATCAGTGTGGCACAAAGTGAACATCCTTGGCCTTCTACGCTCAATTGAGCTCTCACATATGTTGGAGCAACTAGTGAAAAGTCTGATGCATCCAGTTTCCGGATCTACGGAGCAGAAATGATCATGCATATAGTGAAGGTTGTGTTGTATCTGCGTGTTCAGATACCTATCAATATATATGACATGAAGCTCAGGCTACCATGAGTTGCATTCATGTTTTGATCAAGAGGTCCAAAATGTAGTTTACCTTTTCCAGATGGCCTCTCATGAGATTGGTACTACTGAAGCGAAACTTAAACAATGTAGAATCAATTTCAGCACATCATATAACAGATTGGCTAACATTTACGGGGATGCAAATAGCGTGAGAAAATCCCGTATTGTACGCTCAACCTTGATGCTAACAGATCAGAGAGCCAAACCAGCCAGCCCCGTAGCCTGGATACATTACATCATCGTAAAATCAAGGCCATCACACGTATCCAGCGATATTTAATATCAGCACAAGTCTAGCAGTCGATGACATCTTTCGTGCAATGGCGATCCATATCGTTGGATTTTCAAAGTAGACCTGTTGAAATCTTTGAAATGTTTGATACATGATAGGACATGACAAAGGTAAACAAAAGACTCTGGACATTTTTGTGCAATAGCACGACAGTTTCATTCAATCACGATATTGGAACGACAGTTTGCCGCACCGAATCGCACGAGAAACCTCACACCCGTAGTGTTTGTCCACCGCGCAACCAAGTAGGCATGGAGGATCTATGGTGCAGTTCAAAGATTTCAAGAACAATTCGACCGAGATATAAATATTATTTGCTATTTGAATTGTATTCAGAATGGCCTTTGATACGTCACACGACAAATGTATGTTTCTGCGTAAGGCAGTGTCGCTTAGTGCCACCTTATGATATGTGGTAATGATTCTTCAGCAACAAATGGTCTAAAGCTCATCCGTGCATACCAAATTATTTCATATAAGAATACTGCAAAACATAATTTGTGCATTAATCATGAAATGGCTCTGGTGCCATTTGGGCGTTTACAATCGTCGCCATTGCGACGCATCGGCAGTCAGTCGTCATATTGCGCGTGAGTTGCAAACGCGTTCACAATAAAACTCAGGTTATCAAGTCTTATCAATGCTCTCTGTCACCTGATCGGAAGATATTATTATCAATTTTCTTGACTAGTATTTCCAATCTCTTTAAAGCACACGCGCTGTTGTTGGATCTCAAAGGCCCATCCATGAACACAACTGTTGTGATCCAGCTTGCTCCTAGCCAAAATACACGCTAGCTAAACTGCTTTCAAAAGAAAATGCAGAAACAAAACATACCATGTATATATTTCGATATTCGAAAATCATGAACACACACCTTACTAATCATCGGCTGGTCAGCCGCCTGTTTGAAAACAATTTGACCAACACTTCGTGTATTGTCAGTGTTGGACATCAAACGTTTCGCCACCGTGTCCACCGGGTGGAAGGCCCCGATTTCAACTAAGGCAGCACTCCCAGCACCAACAATCTTAGGCAACACCTTCATGCTAGGGGATGTGTCTTGTTCTTTATGTTGAGTCAACACCATTGTACTCAGATCACAGTGAGAAATTC
>NHOP01000221.1:0-17453 GCA_018697155.1 Pyramimonas parkeae | reverse complement strand
AAATAGTCAGTCACTAGATAAGACAAGATCTAGACAGCCGCCACTATATAAGGCTGGACTGACTCTGTGATGACACTCCAAGTGCAAACTGTAACAGGCATGTGTCTAAACTGATATCCATACCATAAAACTGCGGGGACGTTGATTTTGAACCTGTAGGGCGCATCTTGCAGGGTCATGTTTTTTTCAACATCTGTAGATACGTGGCAGGCTTGATGCGCTGTTCTTTGTAATGACATTGCTACGTTATGGAATTCTGCTGTGTGATTAGTTGATATGGCTTTCCACCCCACTGGTAGGGGTCATATCCCATTATATACATACATACATACAGACATACATGGAGACTACATGGTTTGATCCTTTAGGGCGTATCTTCCAGATATGTATTATGCAAATGTAGGTGTGCGTTAGGCTTGGTGCATTGTTCCTTGGAGTGACAATACCCAGTGTTGGATTTCCACCGCACGATTCGTCATAGTGGCTACTTGCGCTTTCTATACCACCCTGCCCCACCCAACTTGTGGCCAAAGAAATGAACGATGGAAATGCGAACCATGACGAGACAACTGTGAAAAAGAACGCATCTCTCTAGAATATCTTGATTTGTCAAAACCCACTTGTGCACTTTTTTCGACTGTTATGACTTACATTCGAATTAATAGCAAAGCTTAAGACCAATGCATTATTCGCAGCGAAAATCCACCAGCAGCTATGATCCTCCAATACACCGGGGATGTCGGTATTCAAGGGTCCCAACCGCAGAAATACAGTCACAAAGGCCAGTAAAAAGGATTCGCCCTAGCTCGACAACCTCTGTTATGCACATCCAACACAGTAATCACTTTCTCAACAATTGCCAAAGGCAGCTATCGAAGTTGACTGCATACATCGGGGATAAACTGTAGGAATCAGGAATATTTGATCTGCTCAAAACAACACGAGCATGTTAAATGTCGAACGCCCACCATCTACCAACATCAAGTATTACGCATTCAACAAAGGAAGCAGGCACCTTGACACGCAAAATAACGGCTGTACTGGGCGCTGCTGAGCTAAGCAACAACCGCAATGAGTTATGGCCTGTCCTAACAAACATTTCTTCACGAGGTAGCCCGCGCGATGTTGCAAAGATTGGCACCTACTGTTGAACATAGCACCGTCCCAGATTCAGGGTCGGCCTTGAGGCTGGAACACCCTCACGTTGGATAGGACACAGGTACACCCCACATGCCCGATCCAGAATCAAAGAAAGGAACCATGATGATAGTCACACGTTTTGTAAGCAACATCAGAAGCAAAAAAAGGGTGGCAATCCATTGCTCAGCAGTATCATGCAATACGAATCCAAAGTGAAAATCACTATACAGCATGAATGCTTATGCTCTTTGAAGCAAATCATAAAGACTTGAAAAACGAGACATGATTGTGGTGGTCCAATAAAGGGCATGGAATGTTACAGAAACACAGATCCTTGGAAGATGTCGATACTTGAACGTCACCCCAAAGAAAGTTTGCAAGTGCCTCAGCGTCAGGATGGCGTGCGGGGTCAGTCTTCCCAAGCGAATTTTCACCACTTCCTCAGGTCCCATAGCCGCAAGAAACAACATTATCCCCTGCAACAGAGAAGCACGATGAGAAAAGCTTGCGTGTCCTTCGAAGGATTTTAGCCAGATATGCATTCACACTTGAATGGAGTCACAATTGCCTTCAAAAGGTGCAATGGGTCCAGATGGGTTCCAATCCAGAGCAATCATGAATGACCATATATTTTGCAGCATGCTCAGCAAAAGAAAAATCAGCGCAATAAACTGAAAAGAAGGTACATGGCGCCGCAAGTTTTGCGCAAGATTGATTTACCTCTTCATTCATTTGTTTTTGTGTTGTTCTTGTTGTTATATTTATCATTGTTATCATTGTAATCGTTCCTCACTTTTAATTCTATGATCCTGTCTTGGGATGCCATGAAGAATCAACAGCATTCACGAGACAACTGTGCAGAACCGATTGTAGGATCTTTCACATGATGTATCGTCACAACGACTATGGACACAGGGAAATTCCCACCTGGTGGGCGCTGTCCACCACGCCTCCAGTGCTGATCTCTGCGAGAAGCTGTCTTGCACAGCGCATGCCAATCTGTGAACAAGGCATGCAAATGGAGTTCTCACAACGAACAGCGCGAGTTGCATGCAGTGTCAAAACACAAAGTAGTCAGCTATGACACATTCTCCAACATATGCGAGTGCACCGAAGAGTATGCGTATGACAAGCGTGCCCCTCTCCAGAACAGGCGGGTCAACCATGTGACCTGTTTCATACCCTTCTGATGGGACACTGAGAGCTAGTATCTGCGTTGACTCCGACAAAATGGAAAATATGATTGACAAAGCGAGATGACCGCCATATAGCTAGTGCCGATGCACAACTCATTGAATACAAATCTCAACCAATGTCTCATCCAGCCCGTCCAGAGTATAAATGCATACATTTCCGTCAATGCTCTACTACATTGGCGCATGATACTAGGTAACTAATGGAGGGATAGCATGGAACATATGCTCTCGCAGCAGAAATCGAACTTGTGAATGGAGAGTTGTTACTCTGATTGATCTATTACGTCCCACCAGCAATGGACACCAAAACGCGCCAAGACAAGTTTTGCATCACAATCCAACAAGCATACATGCAATGCATATCGGTACCTCAGAGATGTGCTGACTGTTTAACTTCCCGTTCAAAGGGTGCCCATATAGGAAAATATGGGGAACATACATGTCTGTTAAGATTCAGTTGCGCTGAGAAAGCATCTCATGCACATAAAGCATCCAAGTACAAGAAAAGGCGGATTTCACTTCACAGATGCGAATTTTCACGGAGAACTTGTCAGCACCTGGGCTGCACACCGGTTCATCCAACATGTCCGAGCAACATCACATACAAGCAACATCTCTCTAGCCGTCAGCGTTCCTAGCGATTAAATTCTGCCGTTGTTCACTTCTTCCCTTGCAAGCAAAGTCCATCCGCAGGTGATTTTTGAGAACAGTACAATTTGTCCTTGGTTTGGAAATTGATTTTTCACCAATCAAGCCTGCTCCTTTTCGGGGTTTGCTTACTGATATCCATGCGGTCAAATCGGTCCATTCGAACAACTGCACTACAGGCGCAGGAAACCGGGGGTGAGGGCGGGGCACCACCTCCTCGGGAATTGCCGCCTCGTCAGCGTTGCCGGTGGCGGCGCACTCAGCTGAGATCAAGCACCCTGTGGTTGTCTCAGCCACCAATGACACTGCAAACCCCGGAGAGAGGGCGGCAGCGGGGCCCGCAGCGTGGTCGGTAAAGATGTAGACATCGGGGAGGAGAGCGTTGAGCACACCGCGCACACCGTCCACCTGCACCCCAGCCACCGGTGGGGCCATGGCGGTGGGTCCAATAGCGGAGAATTCAGAAACAGGTACATTGACAAAGGCACATGGAGACCGAGGCATGGATAATCGAGGTACAGAGGGACCAGGACCAGGGACCAGTCGGACATACCGCCAGCATTTGATCACGCCCAAGCAGCATCTTCGTAATGAACTGCGATGTACTGTACAGCACTACGAGATGCAGCAATAACAGCACAGGGCACAATTGACGGGAGAACAAACAGACTCTTCCGCAGGTCCGTTACGTCCTCGTCTCTATGGCGCGACTGATCATGGCCAAGGTCTGGAAGAGGGAGCCAAAGAGATGGCTTCTGGGACTACGAGCATTGCTGATCACCAGCCAATGGGAGAACAATAAAGTGGAAACAACCACAGCGAGACAAGCAGGACAGACACACATGTCTATCAGAAACACATAGCAACGGAGAAGGACAAAGATCAAGCATTCCCACACGGCAGCTGTGCCCCAGACTGAACCACATCCAACATGGATCACATACTGCCAATACAGGCCGTTGCAGGCTGGCCCTTCGTCCCCCCAAACTATGTACATGCCATCCAACGACAGCCTGCTGAAATGTACAAAACCAAAAACAGAAAATATCAAGATACCGCACGCAATCGAAAATCATCATCATAATCGGCTGGAGCTAAATCGAGCAAGAGACCCAGGCTGACGGATAATTGTGATGGATTCTACATGTCATCTTTCTACATGTGGTTTATCTCTGTGCCCAACAGCTCTTCCGAGGGTCGCTGCGGAGCTGCCACCTGGCAGCGTACCATGCGGTTGGCGTTCTGCGGCGACACTCGGGTGGAGTAGGCGACGCCACGAATTCGTCTGACAAGCCCCACGTCCAGCCAGTGCACTGGTTTGAGCTGCTTCACCACGGGAATTACCACATGCACCTGCTCCTCCACATCGGCACTGCACAAACAGACTCAAGAATGCAAGCCTCAGGACGCAACAACTTCATTCTGAGCAGACGCACTGAAAGTGTACATACATATACAGGAACACGAGCATTTCCCACTGGGTAGGAACCCATGCCAATGCAATTGCGCATTGAAATCTGCCGGTGTACAACGTGTCCTTCAACGGTCCTCTGGTTCAAAAATAATTCGTGTGGTCCAACGTGAACGCATCCGGTTGTCCCCATCGGAACTTGTACATGCACACAGGGACATGCCCTTTAGCTAAAGAGGGTGGGGAGCCGTTGATCTTGTCCTGTTGCAGATCAGACGAGCGTGTTTCCCGAGCGGCGTGAGGGGATTGCTGCTCCAATCTCCGCAGGGAGTCAGCGTTGATGGAAGATTGAAAGACCCACTTTGAGTCCACGACATAGACGCTTCACTTTTATTGCCACGACGTGTAGCAGACGATGAACATAGATCTTCCCTCTACACACCTCAAAGGGGTTCTATGCTTTGTGCTCCAACACTTGCGTAAGTCGTTGTACGAGGATCCGAAAGTGCTAGTCCAGACGACTTGGCACTGGAATTGGCCGAGCTCGCATTTCCGAAATTCAGAGAAGTTCACAAAAAAATGTATCATCCATAAAATGAGCCAACAGCCCAAACATTTCAGGCAAGCACAACAGTACAGGGCAATGAACAGGTCCCAAGCCTCGCCATCGATGAAATCGATGACGTCGACACAACTTCACAGAACAGACACTCCCATGCATCTATCTGACTCTATTCCGGTTCGCGGGTCCTGCACCTCGCCGCCTCCCAGAGGAGGCGCCCCACGCTTGGCTACAGTCAGCTGGATTCCCTCGTCAATACCGGCCAGACGCAGCAGAGGCATCGTCACCGTTCGAAACGTGTCCACACAGGGATCAATGGGCTCGTTGGTGACGCCCTTGAGAGTAATGTGCAGCGGCTGCGGAGGATGGTGGTGGTGGTGGGGGGGGTTAGGCGAGGGGATGGTAAGATAGGCATGAGGTAAAGCAGGGACAGAAACAAACAAACACAAAAATGCAATGATGGAAACGGCTCTGAGCAAGATCGAATTGATTTTACTTGGTTCTTAATAATTTGAACCAACTTAATTGATGATAACGCTTGATAATCGAAGCACACTCCTTTAACCAGCATGACCTGTTTGTATTCAGCAGCTGAGACGATTTCATTCTGCACACCATGGGGTCGACCTTGCGATTGTCGGCACATGCACGGAAGCTCTACCTGTTGATCCTTGTGATGTGATTAAGCAGCAGGTATGCAGAAGCGCCATGAACTCAGAAATTTATGGTGGTACAACACGTAACAGTGATACCAAGGTGGCAGGAGAGCGGCGTGTAGCACGATTGGACCTATGCCCAAAAGCTGGCACCACCGCTAGCATGCGTGCACATCTGCACAACTCGAGGTGTAGTCAATATTTCATTGCAAGGGTACTAATAAACACAAAAAATAGTCGGCATCCGTGCGCGAGGATCAACGTTGCATAGACGAAAATCGATTAAAAAACCTAGGGACCATAAACCCCTCAGCAAACGTACTTGAAGTTCTTCAGCCAGGACTTACACGTATTGGAACATATACCTTACTCAAGTACGCGGCACCAGGAGCCTGCTAGGAAAGAGTGTCACATTAACAAAATCAGGCGGATCCTCTGATCATGCTTTGGAAGAGCTACCGACTTGATATCGCATGAACTGTGGATTGCAGGTCAAGCCTCCAATGTCTCTTGATAGTTCGTGTTTCACCGTATGTACGAGAAACAAATACAAAGCAGTTGCAGCGCCATTTTTTTAACGTCCTGCGGATCGAAACTCATGCCCATCAGCTGGAGTGCTGTATTGGGAGCGATTTCGGTGTACGTGCGTGCACGATCAATGGAATCGCGCAGCAACTCAATAGTTACTCGAGTTTTAGAAACAAGACTCTGGTTGTTCCTGGCTTGGGTCTCGATGTGCCGGGTCCTTCCCTCCGTACCTGCTTTCCAAAAAGACTGATAGAGCTAACTTTCAAGGGGCATTGTGCTGTCCCTGAAGATAGCTTGACACCAGCAGCTACATCTCCAAGGTACAGAATAGGCATACCTCTTACTCAAACCAAGTAAATGAATATTACGACGCAATAGCACACCAGACATTTTCCATGTCATGTCAAACCACCAGACTGTTCATGTCATGGGCACGATGGTTTCCCATCTAACGTTCCCGCCACCCAGCGCGGTATTCAATTGGCCAGGGCAGAACTGATGGTCAGCGCTTTCTGCACACAAGTGCATCCAGGCAACCCTTGCGAACATATTGCAAGTCCTTACGACATGTAATGGAAGGTATCCCAACACGTCATGCCCACACAACGATTCTCAGCTGTGCGTTCCAATGCCCCGGGGTGACGCGCCTTTTTCCCGAAGATGGCCAGGCAGACTAGGGGCTCCAGGAAGTATCCGATGCCTCGTGTGGTGCCACAGTCGTGCACGAGCGCGCGCCCACCCACAATCAGACCGGGCTTGTACCGCAGCTGCGTGCCTGCACACCGCTAAAGAAATAAAGACCAACAGACCACGAACACATCCAGATTCACAGACTCCGCGGCGCTCGCACGGGTACACTTGCAGGCAAATCTTCTGCGTCTCCAGGATCTCTGGCGGTTCGTTTGGGCCAGCGCTTGAAGTGAAGTGCTATAACCAGTCTGTGTGCTTGGATCCGCCAGCCACCGTGGCCGAACAATATATGCCAATGCGAATGCAACCTTCTTCGCCATCCAGAGCACATCGGTCCGTCGCTTCGTAAACTGTCGCGCCGCTGCGCATCAGCAGCATCCTCTAAACGCTGTACTATGTGAGTTTGACGATCAAGGACAAAGCATTGTCCACACTCGAAATCGGTGCATCATTCGACGCGCGCGCACAAAGCCTGCATCCAGGACACGTCTCGCACAACTGCATATCTGGAGTGCACTTCTCCGCGGCGAGCTTGCGCACGGCGCCGCACCTGTTTCGTTGATTTCCACGAGGCAGCCGTTGGTGAGTTTCTCCACCAGGCGCAGCAGGCAGGCCTCGTACTCACGCAACCCGGGGGTGTCCGAGTCCTCTCGAATGCTGTCAACGCTGTTCTTGTCCCCGCCCGCTCGTTTGACTCAATTCATCGACAAGGGCATGTTCAGGCGCTGGGATTAATGCATGGATAAATGCAAATATTGACTATCTCGAGTGGCCTGGTCTGTAGGGTGTGGCTTAAAACATGGCTTACCCGAGTTCGAGCCTCGGCCGATGATATATCAAAGACCAATGCGGCTAGGAAGGTCATGTTTGAATAGCGAGTGATTATACCAATCGCCGTAACAATCACCATGGTAACTTGTGGTTGAAACAGTGTATACCTGTATGAATATCTGCATTTATAGGAACATGGCCCTTTGTAATCGGGCGGGGACCCATGTGAACTCCCCTAAATTCCATCTTTGCACAGGGCATCATTCAAAATTTGTGTTCCATGTCAAAACACAAGTTGCGCTTTCCCTGGAAAACGTAACTCGCCGTCCTCATCAGCGTGATCTGCCCAATCTGTGCGTATCCACAGGAAACACAAACCTCACGTGTTTCTCGTGCATTCGGATGCTCGCACATAAGCGCTGCGTGTCCGTTCACCTCACAGGAGTTGTTCAAGCGTACGTATAGTTGCATGTATTCTGATGGGGATGAAGAGAGACGGTCTCCTGGGACCAAAAATTACATTGTTGGACTTGATATGCAAGTGTTAAAGGATAACAATCAAGCGCACAAATAACTTGCAAGGACTCCGCGCCCTTTGGGCACGGATCATTTCGCTACATAGTACACTACCCAAACAAGAGAAGGGAACGCAGCATTCGAAAGAGAAGGCATCTTGTCTTTCCAGTCGAAAGTTGCTCATTGCAAGCAGGGCCCTTGCACCTGTCATTGAACCAAGAATCGTGGAACGCGGAGGTATGCGTGAAAAGTAGCATTGCTTGCTATACATCACATTGACAGAGGCGGAGCGTCCTCTGTTTCAAACCAAAATCAGTGTGCGTACGACCAGACCGGGATGCTGACATGCTACAGAGACTCAACTGGCTTTTGCGCTCAAGGCCGTGAAGACTAAGAAAATTGCACTTGAAACACGCATGAATCCATGTAGGCGGCATACAACGGGAGAGGGCAGTGAAGTACATCATTGTACATTGTCGATTGAGTATGGCACAACCTAGATATTCTGAATGTGAACAAACCTACCTCGTTCATCGCTTTTGTGATTATTGTCAGATATCACTGAAGTAAAATTCATGTGAGATCTTGGCCAGGAAATCACAGCGTGCAGAACGCCAGCACCCATAAACGTACATACATCAGTTGATATACCAGTCTCGACGTGATGGATGCTTGAGATTTGACTGAAGTACTTTTTGCGTACACTTGAGCGAGCATCCAAATTCCGATTATAGCTTTTTGGGTCACATACCGGATTGCTTTGCCTGCAAGGGTAGCGTAAACGATCCTCTGCCGAAAATGTTGGCTGCCTCTGCGCTCCCAGTCCCTCAACAGCAGCAGCAGCAACAACAAAAACAAAGTTGTCAGATGCATTTGGAACATGACCATCATTCCAGCCGAAACAAACATGTATGTCTCCCATTAATCTCTACACTGGAGAAATAATCACTTTATTCATATCCTTCATGTAAGGATGTAGCATTCGTGTATTCTCTGGCTGTTCGCCGCACAACATCGAAGAACGCTGTATATATGATATTGATGGATCCATTTGAGCTGAGTTGCAGGCGTACGAAGCAGACAGCTTGTGGTGCACAGCACGCTTATAGAACAGGCATACTTCTACTGGACATATCAAAAGCTTCTGACAAAATCCCTATATCAAGCGAACCCCGTTCGTGTATATGAGATGAACTTTCCATGTGTAATCGCAAGTTGCCATCAAGAGGATGAGTGCAAGAAACGTGATGAGCTGCTGGAAACCACGTCAAACATGAGCCATTCCTACAGTTTCATAATATATGTTGCCAAGGAATTTACCCAGACCTTCAATTGATCCCGAGATGAGGTACAAGTGCAGATGTGTGTGGACAAAAGAACCCATGAGAAAAGAACGGATTCACAGTGGAAGGATTCGTGTCCCAAAATCCATTTTGCGATGTAGCAGGAAAAATCTTGTTGTCTCATTGAACACCTAAACTTATCCGGATACCGAGGTGAAGACTATGTACGTACATCGGAATACAAGAGTCAAACCGTTTGATTGTTCTGAATACCTCAAGAATTAGGTACCAGGCAGGAACGCTTTTCAGGCAAAGATATCAAACCTTGCATTCAAATTTCATTTTAGCATAGGGCATGGAAGCAGTAAAAACAAAACTCGTTGAATAATTGTACAAAAAGATATGGCTGCAGTGTCCCTCATGTATCCAATCAAGTGGTCGGTATTCAATGTGTTGCCTGCCGTTGCAGATCCTATGCCTGAATAGTGTTGATGATAGCTCTCTACGATCAAGCAATCATGGAAGACCACAAATACCATTCTGAATTCAAACAAGGGACATGGATGCGAAACACATAACTATTGCACGATGAATCGAGCGCATACATTCATGCACGTGTACCGGAAGTAACAGAGGATGAGCACCTTAGTCTGATCATCGCTGTGGAGGTGACTGAATGGCAGATGTGCAGTTTCTGCGTATCACAGATTGAAATCGCAGGAATTCACGAAGCAGTTCACAGTATACGGCACGTTGTAGCATACAGGGAACCGCAACCGAAACACATAAATCTGTTTCCAACCAGCACAACTGTCCGGCGTCTGCCTCTTTCGCTAGTACGCAAAAGGGTCAAAGACGAACTCGTGAAACAATCTTACATTTCGAGCGTAAAAAGATACGAATGTCAATCGCATTGCTGATGATCGAGCTGCATATGTCTACGCGCCAAGATAGTGTAAAGACACGATATGCTCGTTACTGTCGAACTTGGCGGCGCTACGTCGCAGCGGAGCTCAGAGTACATGCCAGGAAAGGGCGTGCCTTCACCCAATTACACCTGGAATGTTGCTGGGTGCCGAGAAGACCGCGCAGATAGAGTCCTATACAATGAATCTGCACACTCGGAGCCTCCTGGCATAACAGCGGATGCTTAGGAGAAAGGGAACACACCTCGCATGATAGGCACCACGCAATCCACATGAACAATTAAAACCCATCAATCTCGATGATGCTGTCATGATCTCAGCCATGGTATGATAGCTGTGGAACATCTCTCCGATGGCCCATGTTCGAAAATCTGCCCAGGTATCGGACTGGAGGCCACTTGATTGTCGGTCAGTGTATTCAGCTACTGAATCAAAAGCGTTTGGCTTCGATCGTTGGAAGATGATGTACTAGGTGCGGAGTATGCGCACCTATTTCTGACTCCTCTAGGGCAGGACATCGTTCGCATAATGCCTGTTTCGCATCATTCGAATAATACCGATGTGGCTTCACCACGGCAGCGTGGTGTCGAATTTCTGCACACCACCCATTTACCTACATGTTGTTCAATGAAATCTTCTACCGCACAGGACGCCTACCCTTGCACTGGGTTTCTCTGAACGCCATATCTCCAGTGCTCTACAGAATGTTCGAACTCTGAAGCGCATGATTTTTTGCGTGATTTGTCCATGTGATTTGCCAATGTGATATACATTGGCGAATTGCTGAACCAAGTTTGCCTTGTGACGAGCGCTTTACGCTTATTTCAGAGTTATTTCGACAGTGAAAACTTGCCCCTCGCTTGAGGACTTTCGCTGAGCACGAGAGCTTTGAATGCATATGGAGCGAGATGATGTCGATTTTTTCGTTCGATATTGTCCCCGCTCTTTTCGATAATACATGTTGAACGGAAATATCCGCGCCGCAACAAAGAAAGTGAAAGTCAGTGTTGAGTCACCTCTCGGTTCATACAGGAAGTGAGCAAGTAACACGCATCAATATTTTCATTGACGCGAGTTTGTGTTTTATTTTTAAGTGAGAGCAGAACATTTGCAAGGACACCAGCGATGCTGAGAGTGAAAGCACGAGATTTCCGTGTTGAAAGTCTCTAAGTTTTGTGTCGAGATGACGTCTGCAGCCGATCCTGAACAATTTCAGCTGCAGCCAGCCGAGTATCCGCCGCCTTTTGCGGTTAGCTTGAGGATAACTCCAGAACTTTGGGATGTGCTGCGTGATAATGCGATAGCCAAGGGAACCGCCGCCACGATACGATTCGGCGACTCTGCTACGGACAACGTACGCATTACCCGCGTGAGGAAAAACGCATGGTTGAAGATGAACTTTAAGATAGTGTGTTTGCTTTCGTGCCCGTGTTATCGCTACGCTATCCACGTATTCCTGCGACATATGGGTGATTCACAGTCGCTGTTCGCCAATAAAAATTCGTTGATGGACACTGTCTCTGCAACACGAAGCAAATGGGACAATCGTCTGCTCGAACGTATTGCCGGTCGCTGGTGACAATTTACCTGCTTGCTATATCAATGGTATGTTGTTTTATTGTTAGCGAGAGAAGCGGACTTGCTTTTTTTGAAGTATGGAGTGACACCGTTGACATTCTCATCGCGGGTCAGGACAGCATTTCGGCGGTCGCACCCACGGTCTGGGCGTGTGCTACAGAATACCCCTTCGAAAACTCTAGCAAGGCCATGAGCACCACTTGCAGTAAGTGATTTGCTTTCGCTTTCACCGTACACTTATTCAGATACTTGAATATGCGCATCATCATCCCGAGGCCACTTGTTTATGGGACCAGGTCAAATGGTGTCTGCATATTTCCTTGCATTATTGTGCCCTGAATGTTTGGAATATGTTTTGTGTCCGTTGATCAATTGGATTGCATGCCGCCACCTCTGCATCAAGAATACATGTTTCAAGCTTATGGCAATGCTGGGCTTCCGGCTGCCTCGGAGTTCAAGTGGGCTGTGTGCATAGGGGGGTGTGATATAGAAGTAAACTGTCTGCGACAACCTGACACGCATGGGTCGTACGGCTAGAGAAAAATGGCCATCAGAGAACGTTGATGATGTTTTCATGTTGTAGTGGTTCTATGCAATACTCGGTTCTATGGAATTGAGCACGTATCACAGCTGCTGAATTGTCCAGGTATACTTGATATAGCTACAAACTGTAGACATGTGCTTGCTCAATGGATGTAGCATACATGTGCTGTGGGTGAGGACATACTCGTTGAAAATGATTGTGTCGTATGGATGATTCATGTCAATTTTGTTTGTGTTTTTTGCATTATAATTTTGATAACCCAGGGATGTTTCAAGTATTCAGCATGATTGAGCTCAACATGCAAGTGTGCACTCTTGGTACAAAACCATATTGAGTCCTGTTCAACATATCGAGCACATGTGTAGAGTACATGCTCTGACACTCCGCGACGTCGCCTTCCTCTAGCTTCAGCACTGCAGTACGATGCTTAGCATTTTTCGCCTGTGCCTGTGCAGGAAATATTGGTTGCGAACAGATCTTTTCACTTCACTTCATTTGAAGAGAGCCGGTGTGATGTCTATAAGCGTCCACCGAAATCCACATCCGAGTTGCAAGATGCAGGGAGAGTGCTGCGGAAGTGCAAAGTACAGGTGCATTCAGGCATTGTCATCTTTTCCACACCAGCGAAATTTGTTTGCCAGTTAGGTTTATTTGTGAATTAGAACATGTTTCCTCCTAGTATGTTTGTATTCAATTGCTTGCGTGAGATACGAACAACCATAGCAAGATGCTGGGAATGTTTGTGCACTCGTTGCCTTGAACAAGATCGGGTTCCCTAACATCAGGTCGCACCTTTGAACAGGTGTGCGACTTGTTCCTGACCCCAAGGTGCGCTGGACATCGACTCGAATAAAGTTTCGTGCGATCCATACACGATGAAATTCACAGCGTTGCTTGTGAGAAATCGTTGCAGGGCACTTGAAATGATTGCGGCATGCAATATGGGATCAGTTCACTTGTGCTTCGTTGTACAAGCAACTGTGTCTCGTTTCAGGGCGGCGATTGCCCCCTTTTCATTGCAGGAGGTTCTGTCTTTATTGCATTGTCAGTACATACTTTGCAATGGGTAGCTCCTCTACCTTCAAATGTGCAACCTTGTGAACACCTTCTTTCCTGGTGCCATCTCGTAAGGGGTTTGCAAGAGGCTTGCTCCTGATGCTCCAAGAACAGAAGCAGCAGCTCTTGTGAGGAATGCCGGGTTGCGGTGGAGTTGAGGCATGGCGGGGCGCGCGGATGTTGGTTTGCGCAGCGGCAGCTCAACGAGGACGAGGCCTCCCGGGTCAAGCAGCGCTGCGCGGACTCGGAGGCGTTGAGGAAGGCACGCAAGTCGGAGCCCATCGGGCAGCACGCCGCCGCCCACCTCCAAGCCACCCGCCGCCGTGCGCCGCCTCCCAAACAACCCCCTCCCCCGGGCCCCACGCTGCCCCTGGTCTCGACATAAGCACAAACCGAGATTGGGTGCCAGTTTGTTCGTTCGAATCACCCATTAGCTTCGGGATTGATAGACGTTGTTTAGGATTGCCCAGTCAGTGGTGTTGCCAGTTCTATTTGTGACCTTCTTTTTGAAAACGCCACCCGCGCATCCACGCACTGGCGTGCGCCGTCCTCCTCCAAGCCCAATTCCGCATGACTTTTTGTTGTGCAGTAGAGGTGTCCAGGCCGTGTCATTCAGCGCCGGTTCCGGCCACTGCCCGATCCACATGCTGTTGTTCTAGCGTGCTGTGCACTGTTGCAACGGGACAAATCGCCTTGCAATGCTTCATTCATCCTTCTTGGCTTTGTTCTTGCGTCTGGACAAGCCGGCCGACCTGTACAAGACACACACCATGACGGCACCTCTCGATTTCGTAGAGCGCCCTTCCTGCACGCAACTGCTCGAGTGTGTGGCCCCTGGCTGACGCTGCTTGTGGGTTAAGGGGGAGTCTGCAGGGCCGGTGGTAACGAGCGCCTTCGTGGCGGCCAGGTCCCGCGCCCAGCCATCGCCGCGCGCGCCCGCCGCGGATCCGGCGCGTGCGTCATCCCTCACTGCCCGCGCCGATTCATTCATGTAGCGTGTTGAGCTATTGTTTCGATGTCAACAATCCAGCTTCAGCTCCAATTTTCCGGCGCCTGCGTCGGGTGTCCAGCGGGCAGCTGAAGTCGGCCGCAGTCCGTGCCGCCCTTGGCCTGTGGCCCATGCCCGTAAGGAGGCGACACAGTCCGGTGCGTACATGCAGAAAGCTGCGGGTTCAACACGGCGGAAGCGTTGAATCAAAGGTGTACGTGTCATGCAGGCATGTATCGCCAAGACAAGTCTTCTGCAGCAGGGTCTACTGGCCTAGGCATTTTTGTTTGGAGATCCACCTCCGACGTTTTCCTACCATTTCTCACCCACCACACACGGTTCGGGGTGAGTGTTACTGCATTGCATGGTATATCGGCTGTAACCTTTAGTTGCACTCCATGGCTTAGAATGCCCCTTGCAACGCTCCATGTGAAGACAGACCCAGCCTGTCCAACTATCCAGCACCTCAAAACCCGGAGTCACCACCTATTCCCACGCCACCCGGTGGCGGGGGCTTTTGGTGGTGGTTTGTTTGTCATACAGGTGGTGCGATGTATATGTGATGCCTTGGCGTTTGACTTTTCCTTTTTTTGGGGGTAAACTGTTTTGGGTTTGCATTGTAAATCTCGCAGATTTCTATGCCCCCCCTCTGCCGGCGCATTATTTTGATTTCGGTGCCTGGCGGGATGGACCGCACTCCAGGGCGATGCTTGAGCGCGGACGTCTTGCGGCAGCAGAAGACTGGCGTAGCGCCTTGCTCCTTGCTCAGCCCCGGTGGGAAGTCCCCGGGCCGGGCCGTGGGAGGCGGGGTGGAGTTGGTCAACCTGGCACCGCAACCGCAGCAGCCTAAACCACCACCACCACCACCCTCACAACATCAACAACAACAGTCATACTCGCAGCCGCAGCCAACACGGGCGGCAGGGTGCGTGGAGCTCTCAGCGGCGGAATGCGCGGAGAGGGTGGCGGTGTTTGCGTCGCGTGCGCGCGAGAAGGGCGTGGCCCCGCTGCGTGCCGTGCTGCTGGCTCTGCTCTCGGACCGCCCGCTCTCTCTCAAGGCAAGCACACTTCCCCTGCCTGCTTGGTGAACACCGCGACGCATCCTAACGTCCCACATATTTGATTTCGCCCTCGGAGAATGAAGTTGTGTCCGTAGCAGCGAGAGGGGTGCATGGCAACAAGCACTCCGTTGGGTATACACCACAGAATGTAGAACCTCCAGAAATGCCAGCACTTTGAGGCAGCTGGCTTGCCTTGCCGCTGTCCTCATGATGAATGGTAGCGTTGCCAGAAGATGACCCTGACCCAACGTCTCCAACCCGCCCCTGCCCCTTTCCCCTGCTCGCATTAGAGGCTGCAGGGAGGCCTCTCTAAAGGAACGCATGTTGAGTTGGTTGCTGTTTTGTCGGCTCGCGCAGGCCATCAAGCGCTCCGTCGACGAGATGCCCCGCACCATGGCCCAGTGCAGGGAGCTGCGGGAGGCGGCGGAGGAGGCGGCGCGCAGCAATGGAGCGTTGCTGGACCGCCAGCTCAAGGACATTGCGCAGCTCAAGGCCCCAGGCCGGTGCGTGGTGCCCGCTGCCACCACATATGCAACCCTTGACCCCTGTATCGACCAAGATGCTCGCCCCCAGGCGCCTGAGTGGGTCCTTCGTGAAAATCAGGAGGAACCACCGACCCTTGACTCCGCGCGACACGCGCTGCAATGCATGGGGATTGGTGCGCTAGGCCTTGTCACTGTGCAGGTGTGTATTTGGCATTGCACTGCCAGCGGACCCTTTGAATACAACCAACCATCCATACGCAATGCTGAGCCCCCAATCAGCCTGTTCATATTCCAAGATGGAATGTATTAATGCGCATGGCGCTGGCGCTGTACAACGACTTGTGTTGCATATTCCTCGCGTAGGTCATGGAATTGAGCTTCCCCAACAATTTTGTGGTTCTGTACCTTTGTGAATTTCCTTGATGTGCCGTAGTCAAGCCCCTCATCGTAGCTCAAGCCTCTTGAGACCATGGTGTCAGTTGCAGCTTGCGGTACCATGAAACGCTGCTGTTTCCTTGACTGCTCGTCCCCTGCCGCGGCCGGGTCTGGGGGTGGATTGCAACCCATGATACTTCATGAACTCTTCTTGTTGGCGCTGTTGCTGTAGCTGCGCGTCGCTGATTGTTGACAAACGTGCTTTTTCCCCCGCCACAACGCTGGTTCGTGCCGGCTCCTCTCATCCGTCCCCTACTTGTGCGCTGATACACATGTCGGACTCTCGTCGGCTGTGGCGCGCAAGTGTCTGTGTCGTCAGGCATGGTTTTCTCTGTTGAAAGTTTCTACCCTCCCGGTACATTTGACTTAGAGCATTCTTGTCGAGTCAGTGGTAAATGCGCTCCAACTCCTGAGCATCTGATATTGACGGGCACTGCTTCTCCCTCAATGTTCGCCTCGGCCCATGATTGATAAACAGAAGAAAGAGCATACTGGTCGGCGGATCGTTGCCGATTAGTGAGTGGTCATCCCAACCCCCCAACAATCAACATGATAGCTGATGGTTTATCAGTCATACAGGCCGGGAATCACATTGCAGAGCGTTGGTTGTTGGGAGCTGAATGTCACTTTGTGGGGCGCTAATAGGTACCACTTGCGCTTGCCCGCCGAGAAGGAGTGGCGGGAGTTGGAGCGAGCCACCAGCAAATCTGCTTTTGCAACCAGGTGCATAATCCTTGTCCCCCTCCCCTGCTCAATCAGCCTCTTGAGCAAGCAGTCGGGATTTGCATGATGCACCTTTCACTTTGCTCTCCTGTTTTTAGGGTTTATGTGCATGACCGTCGCTCTAGACTCCCCCAGGTCTATGGACAAGGGCAACGGTGTCCGAAAATGCAACAGAGCTTGAGATACAGACTTCCCGGGCGAATCGTGAATGTGAATCATTCCATGTCCTTGTTCTCAGTCAGCTGGTTGGAAGTTT